>KK502431.1:1394953-1435207 GCA_000688735.1 Glossina austeni | reverse complement strand
TCCCCGCGATTCAATACAATTCGATTCAATTTATTTTTTTTTGATTTTTTTTTTTTTTTTTTTTTTTTTTTTTTTTTTTTTTTTGCGAAAAATTAGGCCCGCTTTCAGTTTCGCTTGCGATTTACTGTTACAATGCAGCCGCAATTGTTGAAGAATAAGTTGAGCTCAAGAAAGATATCGGACGCCAACTAAGTATCTATCAATCAAGTAATGATTCTTGGTTGCTGTAGTTGCAGTGGCAAAGGCGCACATAATAAGGAACCCAACGACAAATGAGTTTGCAATAAAAAAAGTTATTTGCCTCGACAGGTTCAAAACTGTCATGCACTGAGACAAGGTTGCACCCAAAAATCCGATCGCTATTAGTTTTTGATAGAACGTCGTCGATCGTCGTATATTTGTGCAAATGATTTCGGAAACAAAATGCAAAAATACTTAGGCTTCAGATGCTTCGTCAACGACAATGCGATATTTTCCTTATTTTCTCCATCGTTTCATGCCGAATGGAAATGCGAATGAAGTTTTGTACAACAATTTGAGTTTTTTTTCTTAAACTGTTCAACTAACTATTCGCCAACCGGAAGGCGAACTTAAAAAATCCTTTTAAAAAATTTCGATAAAAATAAATTTGTTTTTTTTTTTTTTTTTTTTTTTCAATTTTCTTGTGCATTTTTTTTGATTTGAAAATTCATTTTTCTTTCTTTCACATTTTTTTTCTTTTCTTTCTCTCATTTTTCAGGACCCCATAGTATGGTCGACATGGATATGTAAGTTTCGATATTTGTTTCTAACTCGAATTTCATTTACATCATATGAGAGTAAATGTCTGCTGCTTTTCCTTTTTTGTTTTTTTTGTCAATAGAGAGACAAGCGGGGAAAAAACGCCAATGACATGTGGCGAACGTACAAAAACTTTTATCGCCAATCATTGGAAGGGTCTTGTAGTGTTTCTGGTACCTCTTATATGCTTACCTGTGATGTTAATACATAATTCACCTGTAAGTCTTTTATACGATCATCATTTTCTTACTGTACAATTTGCTTAGTTTTAAAAGAAAATAAATAGCATGAAAAAAAATGGTATAGATTTTCGATAAAAAAAAAAAAACAAAAAAACAAAATAAAAATAATAATAATAATAATTTTGAAAGCATAAATTTTCCCACTTTAATATGTGAAAAAAAAGAAAAAAAAGAAAAAAGAACTCACAATATGTAAAATAATTGAACTGAACAGTAAGTTACTGTAGTGCGTATTATTATTATTATTATAATTAAGAAGCTTGTAATTTTTTGCAACCTTTAGGAATATCGTTGTATGTACCTGCTTATAGTTATGGCAATATTTTGGGTAACCGAAGCCCTGCCTCTCTATGTTACCTCAATGATACCTATTGTAGCGTTCCCGGTAATGGGTATAATGGTATGCATATTTTGCGAATTTATTGCTTTTCATGCTTTTCAATTAATCAATTATTTTCTTCTTTTATTTTATTTTTTTGCTATTTACATAGAGTTCCGATCAAACGTGTCGCTTATATTTTAAAGACACTCTAGTCATGTTCATGGGTGGCATTATGGTCGCCTTGGCTATTGAATATTGTAATTTACACAAACGTTTAGCTTTGCGCGTTATACAAATTGTAGGCTGCAGTCCCCGAAGGTAGGCAAAGAATATAAAGCTTTCGTTATTTCATTCTTTTGCAGCGTAAACATTTCAATCGCAATATATTTTTCAATTTAATTTATGTGAATTTTTAAATAGTATAAATATTTATTTTTCCTCTATTGCTTAAATTAACTAAAGAGGCTCTTTTTTCATAACCTAGCTATTGAACATATGTAAATGATGTTTAAATATTTCAAATTCTAATTAAAATTAATTTTTTTTAATTAATCTATATACTTATACTACTATGCTACTAAGGTATTCCATTCCATTCCATTATATTGTAACGTAAATTGTCTTTTATGATTTTACATTTGTTTTTCAACTTCTTTTGAAATCAGAAGTCATACCATGTCATGAATTGTGATTGATTTTGAAGATAGGATAGCATTTTATTTACAAAAGATATCACAAGATCTATTTACATATTATTTACAGGAACATATTATATTTGCAACGCTTTCAATCTCTTTCTGCTGCTCGTTCTCCGTCTGAATATTGGAATTCAATTCTCTTGAATTGACTCACCTCTGCTTATATACTCGTGTTACAAACAAGTTATCAGCACGTAATTTAATCGCGAAATTTTTAATTCGTTAATCCGTTTTTCCGCTAAATTTCTGCTAATTGTTGTTAACCTTTTCGCCAATCACCGGCTATGTTATGTAGGTAAGGCGCCATAAAAGTGTACTTGGTTTTCCCCTGTCCTTACAATTTTATTTCTTCAAGGATCGACTAATTTTCCTGAAAAGTCAATTCATCAAATATGGTATTTTCATAACAATATATATATATATATATATATATTTGTTTTCTTCTGCTCTACTATATCTAGATCTGCTTTTTTAAATTTACTTTAGCAGCCAAATTATTATTTCACATGCCTAAAAATCATTAATTTATAGATGGACAGATAGTCATACAGACACTTTCACTTTATATGTTCTATCGCAATTGTTGTTTTAACGCTTAATTGCATTACCTAATTGATTTGATGGTTGCACTGTAGACGTATTGTTGTTAATAATTGATTAGAGTAAGTGCTTGTTCGTCTTATTTTAGGCGTAAAGGTCATTAACAAAACAAAAAAAAACTGTTTTGTTACAATAACAACTGCTTTGTCAATGAATATGTCGGATCATATTCGCTTAGTAAACGTTTAAATTAAAGTACAAGCGGGCTTGTCAAATATTTCATCATTTGGGGGCGTATCAATTGACCAAACCAGATTTTTTTCCCCATACAAATCAATATTCTTTGAATTAATAGCGGGACGAGTACCCCAGCGAGGAGTTGGTCTACAGTTTGGCGCTTGATCAGTGTTATGTTTAGCTTCTCTCATGAGAGGGAAAGTATGTTCCAGCCTATCGTTTAATAAAACTTTTGCGGGCGAAATTTTCTTTCACATTCTTTATCCGTGACTATCAACCAAGCATTTTCTTATCACACAATTTATCCAAAAAGATAATAAAAAAAAATAATAGAAGCTACGGTCCCACAATGAGAATAATACAACAATAGACATGATGATGTTTAAATATATATAAAAAGAAACCCAGCAAATTATAGGTATAATTACCTAGAAGTAGTCCCTCTGTAAGAGCTTGTGTTTTTTCGCCACATAAAGGAAGTACACCATCTCGATACTTAAGTAACGGAATGACATCACATTTTTATGCAGAAATTTGCTCCACGATCCCATAATGCGTTTTTGAGCTTAAAAATTTCATTCTTGACTAGGGGCGTGTAATTAAGAGTGTTTGTCTAGTCGATAACGACTTCTTTGTCTAGGATCAAAATTTCTAATTGTAATTAAAATTAGTACCCAGGTTGGAAAGTCTAAAATAAATTATTCTTAGGAAAGTTTTTGTAAACATTGAACGTTTGTTATCTTCGTAGTTAATAAATTGATGCAATTGTCCCCTCTACACCCTCTGTTATGTATATTAAGTTTATTGGGCAAATCAAAGGCCATAAGAAAACGTAAGAAAACGTCGATGGCTTTGCCAATTGATTTTATTATAGTCCACAACAAAATATTGTTTTGTGAGTGCTCGGGCACTGGATATAATGGGATATAAAGATTGGAATAAATTCAAAAAAGACGGCATAGATCTCCGACATCTTTTAGCCGTTTTAAATTTAAGAACGAATACATTAATTCTGATATGATTGATTTGCTTGTAAAGAAGGATCAATTTTTATAAGACGCTGCTAAATTGCTTTCCTTATTACAGATTACATTTCGGGCTAATATTTGTTACCATGTTTCTGTCTATGTGGATCTCAAATGCTGCATGCACAGCAATGATGTGTCCCATCATACAGGCTGTTCTCGAGGAATTACAACAACAAGGATTGTGTAAGATGACCCGAGAACCCGAATATCAAATAGTGGGCAACAATAAGAAAAGTGGTGAAGATGAGTAAGTTCATTAAAAAAGTATTTATATGTGAATAACTTTTCTAAACAAATTTTCTAGAACGCCGTATCCTTCCAAGGTCACTTTATGCTACTTCTTGGGCATTGCCTATGCTTCGTCTTTAGGCGGTTGTGGTACTATAATTGGTACTGCTACTAATCTCACATTTAAGGGCATTTATGAAAGTCGTTTTCCTACATCTACGGAGACTTTAGATTTTCCAACTTTTATGTTTTACTCGGTACCAGCTATGCTGGTTTATACTGGTCTAACCTTTCTCTGGTTGCAATACCATTACATGGGGTTACTCCGTCCTAAAAGTAAAGAAGCGGAAGAGGTAAAAATGGGTAAAGAGGGCGCTGAAGTCGCTCGTAAAGTAATCGATCAACGTTACAAAGAGCTTGGGCCAATGAGCGCTCACGAAATTCAGGTGATGATCTTGTTCATTATAATGGTCGTCATGTATTTTACACGCAAACCAGGTATTTTTCCAGGCTGGGCTGATTGGTTGAATGCTAAGTAAGTAAAAAATCGAACAATTTTCACATTTGAAAATTTTCTATCTTTCTATAAAATTATAGGGACATACGTAACTCTATGCCTACAATATTTGTAGTCGTCATGTGTTTCATATTGCCGGCGAATTATGCTTTTATGCGTTACTGTTGTGGTGGCGGGCCTTTACCCACAACTACTACGCCATCTTTAATTACTTGGAAATTTATACAATCCAAAGTTCCTTGGGGTTTAATCTTTTTGTTGGGTGGTGGTTTCGCATTAGCGGAAGGCAGTAAAGTCAGCGGTATGGCGACTTTAATCGGCAACGGTTTGGTCGGCTTAAAATCTTTGCCGCCCGCGGTATTATTGTTTGTTGTCATTATTGTCGCGGTATTCCTAACCGCATTCAGCTCTAATGTAGCAATAGCCAATATTATTGTTCCTGTTTTGGCCGAAATGGTAAATATTTCTATTTCGCTTATAAATTGATTTTTTTGGAAATCATTAATTTTTGTTCCTTTTTTAGTCCATTGCCATCGAAATACATCCTTTGTATTTAATACTGCCGGCCGGTCTGGCGTGCAGTATGGCATTCCACTTACCTGTGAGCACGCCACCCAATGCTTTAGTGGCTGGATACGCTAATATACGTACAAAGGATATGGTGAGTTGTAGTCATTTTTACAAATATTTTCGTGAGTATTTGTGTAAAATGTTTTTATTTTTATTTTTATTTTTTATTTTTTTTTTTTTTGTTAGGCCATTGCTGGTATAGGTCCAACGATTATGACTATGATTGTATTGTTTATATTCTGTCAAACGTGGGGTTTGGTAGTCTATCCTAACTTGACCAGTTTTCCTGATTGGGCTCGAGCTGGTGCCTTCAATGCCACAGTTTAATTACTCTCTCAGCAACTATCGTGAGAATTGCAGACCAACGTTAGCATTTAATGACTTTACAATAACAATACTATACGAAATAACAGAATAATATCTATATATATATATATATATATATATATATATATATATATGTATATATGTAACTCCATTTATAGCGATAGATTGTATACGTTTTATTTACAATGTATGAACAGAGTAATTTTTTATACTATGTGTACTTTAAACATTTGTGCATTTCCAAACGCTTGTATTCTTTCCTTAATTTTATTTTACTTTCTCTTTACTATTTTATGCTTATTATTTTCATTTCTTTTGTATGTTTTGCTTTTCATTTTTGAGATATTTTATATATCAAAGTATAGAAAGTGTTGATTACATATACATGCAAAAATAAAACGATAAACATAAGTTTATATAAATTTATAAATAAACTAAACGCTTTTATTTTGTAATCTGAAAACGAAAGGGAAAAAACGAGTAGAAAATATTTTTTAAAATTTCAATAATAATTTACTGTTAAGCGAATCATAATACGCATATTATACAACAGACAACATGGAAGCACGGAAGATTTCATTTTATGTTTGTCTTAAGGTGCAAAGGCCGTTCACTTCTAAATTAATACAAAAGTCTTAAAAAAGCATTGAAGACTAAGTTTGCGTTTACGCAGACGTTTAAATCGACTCTATATGTGTATAGGTATATATGAAAACGTCTTCACCCCATATTTTGATGCGTTACAAACATTTCACATCACTCATGAGCATGCTAATGATGTGGATATTTTTAAGTGCATCCATCATCTATATATGTTCGATGTCATTGTTTCGTATGGCACTTAATGGAAATTTAAAATCAAATAAACTCTGAAGATCTCCATCTGCTCGACATAGATGTTTTATTAGTTCCTAACTGTAGGCATGCGCATATAAGTTGAATGTAAATAATTTAAATTTGATTAGCATACTTTTAGGTTAAAATGAAATTTCCCATCTAGCAGGATTTTAAAACGAATCTTTTAACTGCCACCGCTTGCTTACTTTTCGATATTGGGCTTTGTGATAGCTTGGCGGGCCTTAATTTAATTGGATATCAATACTTCGTATATGATGCTCATTAGAGCATTAGAGCCCATTAAAAATCGAAATTGAAAAGAAGGAATGGAAGGGCAAAAAGAGAAATTATGCGACGACGAGCTGATCGAACTGGCTTTTGAATTCAAATTAACAGAAGCGATAAGAAAACAATTTGGAATGAAATTTGTTGTTCTAGATAGATCAAGTCCTGAGAATGTAGTCGTGATAGAAATAGAAGACCACAGAGGTTACAACCATGATTAAAATGATACATAGATCTCCGATCTCATTTACAATTATTTTTCCTCATGTTATACACTTCAGTAAAATCTGAACATTGTTTTTGTTTTTTAAGAAAACATTGCAACGAATTCGCGTCATGCATAAGGTTTGACTAGAGTTTGAAGAAATTAAGAAATACGATGCAATTAAGATGCAAAGAAGTTAATCGAAATGCGATCAAAATGTTTGTGGAAGATTTTGATTTTCGAAGTGCTGCTGTCTAATTTCAGCCCAAGTACTTATTAATTATATTAGGATCAACTTTTATCGGCATTTGACGATTGTAAATAAAGTTCAGATGTCACAAAAATGACTTGTAAATGTAAACATAAAGTGCTGAAGACTTTCTGGTCTTATCTTTTAAAAAAAATTTTAAATTTTAATTACATTTTATTTAGCAATTCACTACTTCAACTCGTTAAGGATGCAGGAGCATCCTTACAAAAATCAGTGCAATGCGTTTGTATATAAATGTTTTATTATTGTTTTATTTTATAAAAATGTAATAACTTGATATATATATAAAAAGGAAAATAGAAAAAGAATATTGAAAGAAGAATTGCGTGTACTTATCCACACATATACATTTTTATATATATATGTATGAATAAATATTTTTTCAGAAATTGTTAATGAAGTCAATAAATTGTCGCTAATGCGAAAATTGAAAGCAAGAAAAACATATATAAAAAATAAGTAAAATCTGAAAAGAGACGTAAAGTTTTGTCGCAATTTTTTTTAGCGCGCAACATCACCCACACAGAAGGTGGAGCAAAAAAAAAAAACCATAACCCAGCAAAAGTTCTTATAATCGAGGCAATTATTTCAGGAAAGGGAAATTGAACAGCAAACTGCATACGCACACACATACACACATACATTGTTCTTTAAGATTCTTTAATTGATGGCCATCGAAGATTCATTTACATTTTTGACGATTTGACCAAGCTTAGCGCCTCCGTTAAAGCGCGGCCAAAATCAGCATGAACCATGGTAAAGTTTTTAACAGCACGCTCTTGTATAAACTGACTGGCATTGCCGAGATGGTTTGCAATGTTGTTAACCAAACGTTTGCGAGCACATTCATCCAAGACGTGAACCCAAAAGTCGGTAACTTGACTGAAATTATCTTCAGTATCACCGCTGCTAAAACGATAAACGTCGCCAGCGACTGGGCAACAAGATTGTAAGCTGCGTGCTCGAGCATCGGTCTCTGGACCAGCAAATGAATTAGGATAATAGTTGGGAGCACCGCCCTGATTATCAGTAACAGTCATGGCACCATCTCGTTGATAGTTCTTAACTGCTACACGATATGGGCAATTAACGGGTATTTGCAAATAATTGGGTCCAAGACGATGACGGTGAGTATCGGAATAAGAAAACAGACGTCCCTGTAACATCTTATCTGGCGAAGGTTCAATGCCAGGCACTAAATGGGCCGGACTAAAAGCAAGTTGCTCTATTTCTGCGAAGTAATTGGTAGGATTACGGTCGAGTACCAACTTACCCACCTGAATCAAGGGGAAATCACGATGCGACCAAACTTTGGTGACATCGAAAGGATTGTACTTGAATTTCTTGGCCTGCTCAAAAGTCATCACCTGTATGGACATAATCCAACTCGGATAATTGCCGTTCTTAATGGAATTATACAAGTCCCGTATAGAATAATCGGGATCAGTTGCTGTCAATGCTTCAGCACGTTTCACGTCCAAATTTTGAATGCCTTGCTCAGTTCTGATATGAAATTTACAGTAAATAGGTTCACCCTTCCCATTAATCATCTTGAAAGTATGCGAACCATAACCATGCATGTGACGAAAACCGTCCGGTATGCCACGATCGCTGAATAAAAAGCACACCTGATGCGTAGATTCCGGTCGCAAGGTAAGAAAATCCCAAAACATATCTGCATCCTTTAAATGAGTTTGGGGATTACGTTTCTGAGTGTGTATGAAACTGGGAAAGAGAATTGGGTCGCGTATAAAGAAAATCGGAGTATTATTGGCCACTAGATCCCAAATGCCATCTTCGGTATAAAACTTTATAGCAAAACCACGAGGATCACGAACCGTATCGGCAGAGCCACTTTCCCCACCCACCGTAGAAAAGCGTAGCGCAATCGGGGTACGTTTTTTAACTTTTTCAAAAAGTGAAGCTGCGCAATATTTGGTAATATCATGAGTGACTTCAAAATATCCAAACGCGCCGCCACCCTTAGCATGGACAACACGCTCAGGAATACGTTCACGGTCAAAATGGGCTATCTCATCCAAAAAGTGAACATCTTGCAAAAGCAACGGACCTTTCGGTCCTACCGTCATCGAAGCATCTTTAATGCCAACCGGATTACCAGAACCAGTGGTAATAGCACCCGGAGAAACCTGTAACGAAACCAGAAACGGATGAAAAAATAATCTTCTTTTTCTTGAAAAATGGCAAATCTTTAGTCTATTGAAAACGTTTCCTTTCTTAACTTTCGTAAGAATGGAATCGATACGGGGCAAGCCAATTACCGCTACGGCCTACTTTTTTTACTTTCTGGAAATTACGAAAGTCCTTAAATATTGTAAGCTGATAGGATAGAATCGTTTTCAACACAACTACTATTAAATTACAAGTTTATCGTTCAAGACATGGAGAATCAATCAAGCCCTAGATACAGGCCTGGAAAGTACAGAATGCTAACTGAATAAAAGACTGACTGTCTGTCAAAAATATATTTAATTTAATACCAGAAATGTTGTCGTGTTGATCCAAACCCCCGAGTCACCGCAACAAAGAACAAATTTGTTGTTCAATCTCTCTTGAATTATCAAATTAAAGAATACATTAAAGAATAATGACAACAACAACGACATCAACAGCTAAAACAGTTCAGTTATCAGTTTTTCTTTTCTATATTTAATGCCATTGTGATTGGAGTTTCATTTCTCTCTCTCTCTCTCTCTCTCTATATATATATATATATATATATATATATTTCTGCCGAAAAGTCAAATTTAAGGCAGAACAAGCCTTTGTTATCCCCTCCGCTTATATATAGGATCGCCTAAAAACTATAAAATATATAGCATGTGAAGAAGGATTTGCTAATATGCTAATATGGATAAGTTTCATAGAAGATTGCGTTTCATTTCATAGAACTAATTCGCTGATCACGCCCATTTCGATATCTATTTTACATGCAGCAATTAAGAACTCAAGTCTTAAGTTTTCATAAATACTATAAGCAAGCATTCAGACACAATTTCCATTCGACGACTCTCAGGGCTTTTCCAATAACAAAACTACCAAAACCAGTTAAATAGATCGAGATATATATATATGTCATGAATGTTACAAAACATCATCATCAAAAGTAAAATGCTTGTAAGTATGATTTGTGTGTGTTTTAAACTCTAATTCTGGACCTTATAAACAATCATAGGTTGAAACTCGCAAATGGTACTTTGTGACAGCTTCCAAGCACATTTCTGAATATTGCAAGAGAAGAGATGAAATTAATATGCTTTCAATTTCTGAACGATATAAATAAAAAAGAAAGCAATAAAAATACTTACAGATGAGATAAGGATCCAAAGTGGATGGACGTTGAAGCTGATAAGACAATAATGACTTCTGACTGATATTAGTAAGTGTATTAATTATCTAGGATCGTCCATTTTGTGGTTCCGAAAGTAAACGTAAATAAAACATATTTCTAATGGAAATAATTTGGATCAAATTTTTTCTTCAATATATTGATTGGGTCTTGGTCATTACTTATGGAACGCAATATGTAGTTGTACAGCATAAAGAAGTTACTACGAACTTATTACGAAAATTATGAAAGCACGGAAGCCGATATTCGGTTTAACGATTTTGCAGTAAACACCGTCTGTCTATGGTGTAGACGGTGAGGTGGTTAGAGCGTGAGTTGTGAGAAAAGTTCAATCAACGTGTAAAATCCAAACTATGCCTATACGGGGCATCGTCACAAAGATCATGCAACGTAACTCTATTGGACTTTTTACTCTGGAGTTATGTTGAAACATTAGTTTACTCTCATGAACCATGAACTCTCACTGACTTACTTCTCCCAAGATTATTATTCGTATTGTTGGTGAAAAAAAAAAAGAAAAAGATTTATGTCAAACTGTAGCAAAAATGGCGTTCCAACAAGGAATTGTTTACAGAAGTGCAGAGGCACTTATTCACATGAAATTATTACTGAAGCGAAGATAGTTCACATTTTTGTAAGGTTGCGTCTTCGCTAAAATGTCTTTGCTAAGTTAGATATAAAAAACAAATAAGTAAAATAAATATTAAATAATTAATTATTAAAATTAAACAGCATCAGCAAGCGTGCACACACAAAACAAACTAAGCCTTTAATTACGATAACAAAAGCAAAAAATCCAAGTTATTGCTACTAAATCTCATGCAAAATGACAGTACAATGGTTGTCCAAATCGAGTTACAGCAATTTTCAGACACACCACATAACTATAGATTTTTGATATGTCGTGAAAAACGCTGAAACCTACAAGAAAAACCATTACTATGTGTAGGCTTTATCACCGCCAAACTCGCCCCAAATATGCCCCCATCCATATACATGTATATATATATATATAAGATAAGACATTTATTTTGCTAGCAATTTTTGGCATTCGATAAAAGCAAACGATGTTAAAGACCGTGATAAGAAAGACTAAAGAGAACTGCAAATGAGAACATTTACTGAACTTTGTACGGCAAGTATGCGTGAGCCTACACTATGAACATGAACGTGTGCATGCTATACTATGACGTTTGAATTGACCTGAACCTGAGTGTGAGTGCATTCGGTCTAAAGTAGAAATACTTGTGTGCGGTCGTGGGTATATTTGCTTAAGCGGTTATATGCATGCAACCAGAAACACATCTATACTGTTACGGGAATCCCAAATCCAGTTCATTCCAACTAATTGATTGTCCCAAATAATAAATTACCGGGACGGGGAAAAGCCAAGTGCACATTCGCGGCGCATCATGCAACCGCCGGCCGAGGAAAACGATTAGCGGAAAGGCAGGTTTTCGGATTAAAAATGTAGCCATGAACTGTAAATATGTATATAAATCGACTATTTGCGGAAGGCAGTGTCAGTCGGACAAGAATGTTGGAGTTGAGAAGTCGAGAGTGTAGTCAAAGTCAAATGTAAATAGTCCCTTAAACCCTCACAAACAAATTGATTGCAAATAAAAGGAGTCTTGAAAAGGAAAGGAAAACTCTTAAAAAGAATATCCACGAACTAGTGAGTGATATGAACCGTATCGAGAAAAGCGAATCTCGTAACAACACGTTTGCCTAAGCAATTATAAGAAATCGCTTGGCTGTTTTTTTAATTTTTAGTATATTGGTATGAACGCTTTTTATATAATAAATAAATTTGCTTTTTTTTTGGAGCGCTACCACTATTTTTCCATCAGGAATCAGGAACGGACAAGAAATGAAAAAATATTAACGGCAAACATTTGACATAATAATATATTTTTGTAATACTTTCTCTTTTATACTTTTGTCTATCATTATTATATTAGGGTTACCCATAACTAATCAATTATTTTATTTCAATTATAACGACGCCTTAAAATCTCTAGTCGAGTCCGACCCAAGGTTAACTGTACAGGAACTATCAAGAAGCCTTGGGTCTACCTGGTCCACCGTACAAAGGCATTTAAAAGAAATTGGCGAGGTACGTAGACAAGGTAAATGGATTCCACACGTGTTGTCTGAGGCCAATAAAAATCTTCGGCAAACAAGTTGTAATTTCATGCTCACCAGGCTAAGGAGAGATATATTTTTGTCTAGGATCGCAACTGGAGATGAAAAATGGATCCATTATGATAACATAAAACGATCGAAACAATGGTCGTCTGCAAACGATAGGCTTCTTCCAACCCCTACACCAACCCTATCCCTGAGGAAGGTGTTATAGTGTATTTGGTGGGATTACGTGCATTACGCATAATTATTGAAACCTGGGGAGACAGTTACTGCTGACCGGTATTGTCAACAATTAGAACGGTTACAGTCCGAACTCATAGAAAAAAGACCAGCTTTAGTGAACAGAAAAAGGGTGATACTCCAACAAGATAATGCCCGCCCTCATGCAGCAAAGATTACTCACGCGAAAATTAAGCAGTTAGGCTGGGAACTTCTACCGCACCCTTCATACTCTCCAGACCTAGCACCCTCGGACTACCATCTGTTCAGGTCACTGGACCAATCGTTACGAAATAAAAATTTCAGTTTCTTATCCGATGTTCAAACGCACCTTGAGTTATATTTTAGGTCACGCCCACCCCACTTTTTCAAGAGGAGGGTTGAACTTTTGCAGGAACGATGGCAACAAGTCATCGCAAACGACGGTGAAAAAAACATTTTGTCTATGAATGCAAAATAATTGATTACTTATGAGTACCCCTAATACTAACATATGCTCGTTATGTATTATATTATTATGTTATAGTTTTTTTATGAAATAGTTGTGCTTTATGAATGTTCTAATATTTATGTGATATTAATTTTAGTTAGTGAGTTAGTATAGCAATAACATAGTAATCGTCGTACATACACCTGAAATATTTCCACAAGCAAGCATCCATTTAAAATAAATGCTAAAAGATCCTGGTGTAATACCTCTCAGGTGATGCGGAACACAGAAAATGTACAAAATTATAACAAAAATAAAAAAATGATATTGATTGGTGTTTAGAAAAACGATGACAACTCAAGAACATGTATATAAAACTTCTTAGGCAAAAGCATGGACAAACGCGTTAGCACGCCCCCGTACCGTTTTATTGAAAACATTCTATTATTGTAAATGTATGCCAGTACATGCCAGGTGTAAGTACTCGCAAGATGTCTCCACATACATGTTGAACAGAGTCGTAAACATTATGTATACATGCATAAGATGGATCATTAGCAACATTATTGAGAAACTATTGCAACATTATTGCATCATTTTGCATATGGTGTGTTATCGAGTGTATCGAGAGGGCGAGTTTGGTGATGACACGACGACCTTGAACATAGTAATATGAAATTAGGCTTTTCTCATAGGTTTTAGTGTCTTTTCAAAAAAAATATCAAAAATCTGCATTCGAAGAAGAAATTCTTTCAAATTCTTCTATAAATTTTCCCCAATAATATATATGCACTATATGGTTTAATAGTGTAACAATAAATATTTCTTTAAGGTTTTTTTAACATTTCCGTATTATTTTTTGTTTTCTTTAGGTTTGAATTTTCTATTTTTGTTTCGTCTTCTGATCATTTTATTATATTTTCATTATCGTTCAGTTATCAATTACCTTGACAGTGGCGCGATACCTCAACTTTTAGCAAACACAAAAATGTGGGCGACCTACAGTACAGTGTGGCCTAACTCACGCCCGTATGGTATGAACCAATATTTAAAATAAAAGAAAAATCATCTTTTTGCCGTTCACTTTTTATTACAAATGAAAAAAAAAAAAAAACACTTAGATGACGACAGAAAGTCAGAAAACAGAGGTTACTAACTGAAACCTATTTTGAATTAACTAAACCTACAGAGTAATATTCATATCCATATATATAACGTATTTGATGTTAATTGTCCTGCATTATACATTAATTTTACAAAAAAGTTCGCGTTTAGGTATAGAGCCGAATTACTTCCTCTAGTTTAATGCATATTTAATGCATTTATGGAATGCATGGAATAGGAACATTTTTCAATGTCAACAATTGAAACCTCCCGTCCTCATCCTCTCCTCGTTTTTGAAAACCCTATTCGCTAGTTGCTTTAGCACATCTATCTATAACTTTCATTTGAAAACGTCACCAATAAAAAAAAATATACAAACAATTTCTTCGCTCTTTGTATTTTATGATAAATTAACTCGTTATTATTATATATACAGATTCGCAATATTCTAAACTAATGTTTACTGACTTACAACACTACACACATCCTATTACCATCTGTCGCTCATATAGATAGATTAAGTTTGAACAGATGCCAGTAAGATATAGATGAACCTAAGTTTGATTCCCACTTTCTATTATGCCGATAGGATGAAAATCGTTTTTTGAACCGATTTGTGCTCATTGTTTATATTTATAAATCGCAATTTTTCGCGTTTACTTTTAGCGAAATTTGAAAGATTGACTTTGACTTGCTTTGGCCCGTGAATGAATCTTATTGGAAATTGAATTGGATCAGACCACTGTTTGCGACAGCGCCTGATTTAAAGAAATCGCAAAATTTTTAGAACACTTTCCCATGCAATTCGCTTTTTCGGAAAGTAAGTCTTGATATGATATGCAATTTCCAATTTTTCCTATATTGTTATGGCATTTGGTCTACAATAGCAATTTGACATGAGAATGGACTTTGATCTATTTATTGGATTTCACTCCATATAGAATATAGTTCTGAGAATGTTCGGAAAAAAGACCAAGATTAATAAGATGCTTGGCAAGAATTTTAATTTCGTTAAATTTCAAGTCAGTCCATGTTTCGATGACCACTCTTTACAATGGCCCTTATGAAAAGTGTGCCTTTAGATGGAAGAAAGATATCGTTTTTCGTATTTTATCATGAAATTGTGTAGGGTATATAATGGGCGACTATGCTTGACTGTAACGTTTTTTCTTGCTGTGTTGAATGCAGTCATGCAATTAATGGTCGATACTTTTTCATTTGTGAAAATTATAGAACAAAAAAAATTGTAATGTACACATACATACATACGTACATATACATATATATATATATATATGTATTGATTCAACATTGCTTTATCTACAGTTTTCTTTAAAGTGATCACGAAGCGAAAGTGAGGCATTGGCAATGACACAAAGATGACATTGCGATGGCAAGAAGGAGAACATGTGTAGAGCAACTGCGTGTGAACAAACTCACTTGTTAATTAATAGATAAGTAAAGTATTTGCCTACTGAAGGTTAACGAAATGTAGTAATAAATATAATTTAGAACGCAATCCCCAATTACTTTGGTGCAATACGTCGAATGGATTTTTATGTTAATAGAATAAAACCAGAAATTCCACTCATTAGTATACGCTACAGTTTAATAAACAGTTAACGGATAGACTGGAACCGAAAAATAGCTACTGCTTCAAAGCAACCAAATAGGCGGTTATTATGGTGGAGTACCAAACCTTCATATATATATGCAGGAAAAGCGGTCAAGATGGTTCGATTTTCTTCAAGGTATCGATCGAAGCAATTTAATTTAATTATTACTCATTATTAATAATTATTGTGCGGTATAGTAATTAACGAAAATTCATGCTATTAATCGCTTTTCTATCAAATCCTCTCGTAGTCTATTTTCAAGAATTTGATGATTTTAAGTTTCCAACTAGAGGACATAGTCCGACACGGCTGTCTTACTCAAATATTTAACTTTCTCTCTATCTCTTTCCCTTACTATGGCAGTGGGCCTACTTGAGATATTATGGAAATTATATTGAAGAGTTGCATTTCCATGCAATTAAATGAATTGTTTGTACGCGACAATTGTTACGAATCATGTTTTCGTCAAGTAATGATGATGCAACGTGTAATTAAAATTTTATTTGGATATATTTTTATTTAATTAATATGACTGACTATGACTAATACTCTAAAAATTGCAAATTAGTCTGAAGTATTAAGTTTTTAGTCATAGGCTCGTATTAGTTATTTAATCAGCAACAAAAGGAAAACAGAAACATTTCAATTACCTTTAATTAACTTAATTAGATAATAATAAGGTTGTTAACAAATAAAATCTAAATCAAAATTAGTCGAGCAAAGCGAACCACTAGATACCCCTACATCACTTTGCCTGATGCAGTCAGTCATTCATTCATTTAGGCATACTTTTCATAAAAGTCTGCCTATTGCAGGATGCCGGAAATCTCACCTGACTAAATCCAACAACACCAACAACAAGGAAACTTAATCTACTTGTCAAAGATTTCATTCATTCATTCATTTTTTTTCAGCCGTTTCCTTCATAAAGAAAAGCCACAAATTAGATCTCGCCGCCGCATAAGGACATGCTTCTTATGATATATATATATATATATGTATATGTATATATGTGCATTCTAAAATACCTACAAGGTTGTATTTTTCTTTATTTTGTTAAATGACTGCAATTTTCATCATCAAATACCAAAAACTAAACCTCTTTCTGTAGGATGTCCTCTTGGGCACCCTTATATGGAAGGGGATCCATAAAATAAGTCCATGTGGTTCAAATCTGCACAATTTATCTTTTATGTCAACAATTACTGTTATGGGAAAATTTTCGTCATAGACCGACCGACATAAAATTTGACATAAAATTACACTTATGTGGTCCAAATTCTGTAAGTTTGATTTTTATGTGAAATTAATATTGTGGGCCAATATTCACCATAAAATATTGAAAGTAAGACGGTTATATGCGAAGGAGTTTAAAAAATTGCCCCATCTGATCTCAACCTTTCAGACCAATATATAATGCCGAAATATGCGCGAACGTTTACAACGGACTTTATCTCGACGGACTTGCTTAAATCGATTCAGAATTTGGAGCTGATCAAGAATATATATATATATATATACTTCTTGGGGCCTCTGTAGCTTCCTTCGGGGCGTTGCAGACGTTTTGAAAAAATTCTGCCTGCAAAAATGAAGCTGAAGCGACTTAAAGTTTGGCGGAAACATCGGAAGTATTCGCACAAAGATTGGCGTTGAAAATGGGGCAAATCGGTCGAAAGACGCGCCCACAGCACAACGTAGACTGAGAACACCTCTGTTTTTCCAAAGGAAGAACAAATTTGTTTTTTGCTTATTACTCGTAATCTATAGCCGATAAATGTAAAAACATTTGAACGCATATTCGATAGGTGATGCTGTAGTACCTGTACCTGCCTTTCCAATATTATAGTGTGTCAAAATTTCACTTTTTTTTAGGAATTAAATTTTTTTTCATACCAGAAACAAACTTCAAAAAACCCCATAAAATATGTCCATTTTCTGCTGGGGCAGTTTAAAAATCGGAATGCACCTAATCTCTCGGTCTGCACGTGCATCTGTCCGTCTGTGCAACTGTTCTCCGTTTGCAAAAATGAACATATGGCCTACAAACTTGCAAGAGAATTGGAACATGATGCAAACTTTGCAAAGAACACGCCTACAATGCCCACACGTCTGTGAAGACCTTCGCTCTACATGTTTTTTGCATGTTACTCACAAACTGTAACACATACACCAGATGAATTTCCATCTGTTTTATTGTAAATATTGTAAAATATGAAAATTGAGTTTCTCTCTTCCTTTTTCAGGATCACGGCGATGGGTGTAAATGACTGGATCACGTCCGAATATAATTTTCTTACTTGTTTTGTTTTGTTTTCTTTTTTGTATTTTTCATTTTGTAGACAATAAGTAAAAAAACAACTTCAACTTTTAGGGGAAAATTTTAACGGCATTTATATAAAAATCACCAAAAATTTCCAAATTTTTTCAATTTCAAAATTATTCTAAGAAAAGGAAAAAAATATTCATATAAAAAATTTTAATGATCCCGATCCCGATCCCGATCCCCATCCCGATCCCGAAACAACATTCAGAGTGATAGCATAACATATTGACGGGATGTTGTTCCGTCAGTAATTTAGATATTTTGTCTTCAATTGTTGTTCAGGTTACGAGAAACGAGATGTGGAACAGAGAGTTAGAAACAAGAAGGACTTATCAATATTATTATTGGAATTTTTGCATACTTTAATTTGGAAGATTTATCCCTGCGTAAATCAGAGATTTCCAAAGCTTTTTATTGTTGTTTATTATACTTCGTTGGAGCAAAAAAAAATGTTTCGACCCTTCTCTACCTAGACAGTAGGGCCTTGCACTTATGTCTGAATATTTCCCTATGCAAATGTTAAAAAAAAATATATATATATATATAAATAAAATAAAAATTTATATATATATATATAAATAAAATAAAAATTTATATATATATATATAAATAAAAAAAAAAGAAAAAAATTAATCCCTTCCGTCCCTTTCTTATCTATCTAAAAATCTTTGTTGCGAATGCTTAGTCAAAGAGAATGCGAATTCATTTGAAATTACGATAAATGTTTAACAGAAGATTCGAGCTCATAATTAAAAGTAAAAATGTAGGCAGCCAAGTCGTATGTACCTTCGGAATGAATTTTTGATGTTCGCTAGCGTTTTTTTGTTTACTTGTCTCATAACATGTTTCACAAAACTTGCGTACAGCGTTCAAATTTGAAAGTTTAATTATTTGTCCTATAATTGCTGTTGCAATGAGGTTTGCACTCTCTGATCATCTTCCCCAAGACAGCGCCCAAGGATCATGTTTTCAATATCTCGTTATGACAAATGTGAGGAATTTACATAGAAAGTGAGTGAATCTAGTGAATGGTAGTCTATGGCATTTGTTTTGATCAGTGCTTAGAATAAAATTCTGAAAAAATATTTCACCGATTAGTGATAATAACGATTTTTTCTTATTTTATTTATTTTTTCACTAAAATCTAGAAATTCGATGTAAAACACCGACGTTAGTTGATCGGTTGCTCTTACTGTTAACAGTTAACAGTTAATCTTACTGTTAACAGTTAACAGTTAACAGTTTTTCTCCTTCATTCCAATAATGTTAAGTGCGCCGCATATTGCACTTTCTAGTTTAATTTAATGTTATTGTTATTGTTGTTGCTGCTATGTTGCTATGTTGCGCACGTCTGTCGCTGTCTTTTATTAATCGTTAGTGCATTGACTTTATTGGCAATGTATGTCATCGATGTGTGTGTAGAGTGCGTGTAAAATTGTACTGCGCATGATACAATTCATTAGCTTTAATGAAAACATGTTGTTTTTGCGTTTGTTGTTGTTATCGTTATAGTTTATTCAAAGCTGGTTTTCGACTTACTTGCTGCATAGAGTTGAAATGAAAGTCGCTTAGAATTCAAACATAATTCATTCTTATTATGTATTATTAGCTATAGTCGTCAGGGTTATAGGTTTTTGAAATTTTTTTCAGTCAATTCGTAGTCATTAACTTAAATTGTTGACATTGATTTTTCTCTTTCACCAACATTAAGAGGTTTGCAAGTCCTTGAACAAACCACAAGTTTTATTACTTCCAGCACCAGCACCGGTGCTATGTGTTTCAGTTTTCTATTAAAGTTTCGTTGAGAGAAAATTTTGTTGTGGTGACGCCTGCTTCTTCTTCACTCAACAAAAATAAAATCTTTATTTGATTCTGGCTCATCTAACTTGAGCCTTTCAACTCCACTTCCTACTACTAATGCAGTAGTGGACTAGTGGACTAGTGGAGGAGTAGGGCGACTGACTCATGTTAACTTCGATAGAATGGAAATTAAATAGAGAATGGCTTAGCTTAAATAAACATGCGCCGATCCTGCTTTAAAAAGGACTTTTTTGACTACGGCTAACACCTTGTAGCCTTAGGCATGAGTAGGTGTGTAGGTAAGGGTCGCGACTACCAAGTCAAGTATTTGCGGATTCAAATCTCAATTGGCTCAAGGACGAACGGTCCTAAAAATGGTTCGGACCGAACGACTTTTGCGACCACTACTCATACAACGCCCTATCTTGATAAGGAATTATATGAAAACTTGATATAATTTTCATAATTTCGTGGCAAAAATCGCTTAGCAATAGTATCTAACCCGTCCTAAATTGGTGTGAAAAGTTGGAATCGGATTTTTTTATAATTTTTTTTTAATAATCATTTATGAAGTGAGCTCGAAGTCGAAAGAAGAGACTGACCCGGTTATACGGCAGTTAATAGGAGATAAGAAAAAAAATTTAAATAAAGATTTATAATGAAAGCAGATGGACGGGTAGTCGGATCGACCGATGGACATGATAATCCTTTCAAACTTATTTCTCTTTATTAGAAACAAGCTATGAAAACTGAGTTATTTCTT
Source organism: Glossina austeni (assembly GCA_000688735.1). Lineage (NCBI taxonomy): Eukaryota > Metazoa > Arthropoda > Insecta > Diptera > Glossinidae > Glossina > Glossina austeni. The sequence continues at coordinate 1,414,347 of KK502431.1, read as the reverse complement.
CGATCATTTTCTAATGAATAAATAGATATTTGATAGCGACTTTGTCGCTATTGATCGATGAAGAAACGTGAAAATGCCTTTACATATAATCAACGGGCTACGCTTTAACAGTTTTCATCAAGTAACTAAAAAGTAATTAATATTCTTACGTTATTGAGGAAATTTCGTCTTACGCCGGATATGTTTTCAACTAATTTTTGTTAATTATTCGCTCTACTGCGTTCGTACTACTTTTCAACACTTATCTTCTTCTTTTTTTTTTATTTTTTTTGTTTAATTTAATTAATTAGAATCGATCGTGTAGACACAGACACATACGCATACACACATACTCAATTATATGTGGAAAATATTAAAATTAAAAAGGAAAGGAAGCTCTACGATATGAAGCGTGATTTGAAATCAATAAAATTGTTCTACGTCTTCTCTAAATGCAAAATTATTTAAATCCGAAATCAGACACATGTTGTGTCTGTGCGTGTTGTGTGGTAATTGCAAAAAACAATTTTTTCTTATTTTTAATTCAACTTAATTACTAATAAGGGATTAGAATAAAAGTCGCGGCACACTAATACGACAAGAGTGGTATCTTTTCCTATAATCATAAACAATTATACGGTGTGTTACGCAATTTTGCATTTCATCACTAAATAATTGATCCAATGTAAAATCAGACTATATCTTACATAGTACAACTTATTTAACTATTAGGCGCTAATCTTGCAAAAAAAAACAGCTTCAGCTGCTTCACTTCGCACAATTACGAATTATTATAGAAAGCTTTAAAGCTTCTATTGCTATTCTATCTACGGGGGGGGATCAATAACGTTCTTGATACCAACCGGCAGAGAAAAGAGTCTTGATAGATAGATAGATACGAGTCTTCTAGATATCTGTAGTCTATAACAATATTAGACGTGTATGTACGTGTGGCTTTCACGAAGCCAGATATTTACATGTATCGCACAAATATCTACAAATATGGGCGTGAATAATCTTACAAATAGGAAGTGCATGAATTAAAGCATGAAAGCATAGTCTAGGAAGTGCATGAATTAAACCATGAAAGCAGTTCTATCCAAAGTTTTTGAGGCATATTACGAAAGACTATGATATTTGCGTTCGATCAAGACATTATCAAGCTTACCATATATATGCACGGCCATGATCAGCAATCTTAAAGATTGAAGCATGACCTAATTATTAGTCTACTATTAAAATACCAACCTACACAAGATATACAAAGACTTCTTATTAATAATGATATCTCAACTAGTCACAAAGGTATTAGGCCTCTTACATATTAGAGAGCTTGCATTAGCTTCAAAAGTTTGCTACATTTTCAAAATTGCTTATATGAAATGGTTACTGAGATGAAAAATGGATGATATTCGGGACAAAGGTAAACGAAACACGCGTATATGGTAGACAGTTAGTTTTAAGTTTGGCAGATATCTGACAAAGCTGGTTGCAAGCAGGAGTCCCGGTGTTTTGATAATGTCACCCGATCCGTTGACCCCGGAATTTTTTATTCCACGGAATATGAGCGAATGCTTCCAAAGCACAAGTTGACATAAAGTAGGCAAATATGTATGAATTTAATCAAATCTACAACAATGTAGCCGAAGAGACGAATCTATTACTTCACTTTCTTCTTCTCTCGGAATCGTAAATGCAGTCTTCGGTATAACTCTTGGCTGCATAAACTGTTCAGCCGCATTAGATTAGTTTAAGCATAAAAAATGATAACTACAGAGCAAGTTATTTCCTAATACAAATGACAACTGCACGCGCAACACAATCTTAGGGTAACATTCAATCATCATTTCGTCTTAAATGAGGGATAATTGAGTTAAAATAACTGTAATATGTTTGCAAAAATTAGTTTTTCCGATGTTTTTCATTTTAAAAAAATCTACGAATTTTTTTTGTTACTAATGAAAATCATTTCAGGAAATGTTGACCGGACTGATTGGACTGGAACAGCTGGTAAAAAGCTGGAAGCAAGTAGTGTAAGGCCGTGATATCGAAGGTTCGTATAGAAAATTTTGTAAATTTGTCCTAGGGGTTCAAAAGTGGACAATTTCTGTTTAATCGGACTATGGTGTTGAGAATTTTCCCCACAAAGACAATATTTGGGGACCACTTCTATGCAGCTATCTGAGCAGCCCAAAAGTGGCATCTGTCAATGTTCGATTAGCAACAAGTTAATTAAACGATGAGAAATTAGACAACACAATTCCAATAATCAATCAGATAAGCAAATCGCCCATAACCTTGGCATGATAGACTGGTTACCCATAACCCCAATATTAGCCAACCAGATAAAACCAAGTAGCACCTAATCCCAACAATCAAATTATACATCATCTCAACGTTGTATAGAGAGAGAAAGAGAGAGGGGAGAGGGGGGGGGAGAGAAAGGGAGGGAGAGGGAGAGAGAAGGAGAGAGAGAAGGAGAGAGAGAGAGAGAGAGAGAGAGAGAGAGAAATCGCATATAACTTCAACATCATTGAATTAGACAAACAGATCAGACATCGCCTTACCAATAGCTAGCTAAGCTAAGAGAGTCAACTAATGCTCGTCAAATGAAGACCTTGATCAACTGCGAGCTGCATGGATCGGATAGAAACTCAATAACGAAATAAACGAATAAACTCTTGTGAGTCATTTTTCACTACGAATTTATGCATAAGCGAAATATTTGAATTTTACAATAAGCGACTAAGCAGTCGCGCATTATCACCTTAAATAATTCTTCCTTATGAAGTAAAAAAAAAAAATCATTCAACTTTCAAAATTGGCTTTAAACAAACAAAAAAATCAAACCAGTCCTATACAAATTAATTGAGCACAAAATCCATTTCAAAATTTGAATATATAACAAAGGTTGCGGGCGCTTACTATTACTCCCCACGCTGTCACAATCGTAAATAACGAAATAAATTGAGTGCGACAGTACTTGATGATAATGCAGTAACTTTGCTCGTCTTTGACTCACGGATTTGAAAAAGAAAATCTTTGAAATAAAAAATGTGAAATTATCCAGAAGAGAAAAAAAAAAAGAAAAATTCAAAAACATCGTAATTATAGGTTACAGTAAGTGAAAGTTGTTGCAAATCATATTCAAATGCATGGTTATCGGGGAGTAACACTTTGTGTTTGTCTATAACAAATCTATCTCAGTTATCGCCTATCATTAGCAAAATATTCCAACCACGCTACGTATAATGAGCTCAGCCTTAATGTATCGAGAGGATGCACCTCGAAGCAATTAGAAGTTTCTTACAATCTTTCTTTTTTATGCAATTCGCTAAATATCGGCTTTTATCGGTTTTTTTATTACATTCTTTTTTTTTTTTTTTAATATTATTAAAATTAAGAGAAAACATAGTCGACAATCTTTGGAAATTGTTCCTACACAAAGACGTACACGTCGTCAAGACATTACGATTATCTTGCTATTTATTCGATCTAACCAAATAACAACAAAGTCCAAAACGCTTGCGCCTCCGGCAAAGACTAAAAAAACACAAACTTATCTAAAAAATAGGAAAAATTAAGGGCAGATTGTCCTAACCTCATATACCGCGCTTATACGCCTATTAGCAATGACAAATGTTCAACTTGACCATATTGAGGATAATTTATTAAGATTATCCATCCATGTGAAATGTCCTCTAAAAATGGGTTTCAAATATGAATTTTTTTTTTTTTTCTTTCACAAAATACATAAAATTGAAATATCTTTTATATTGACTTTTGACGGACTTTTTTGTTATGAAAAAATATTTTATTGAAAATTTTTTTTTTTTTTTTTTTTTTTTTTTTTTTTTATCCGTTCTTATAAAATACGATATGCTTTTTATCTTAACTTACCGTCAAATTGTTTCTGTAATCAATCAATTGGTTTGTTGCACTATCACGCGACATTTTTACTGATGTTTCTTATTTTTTTTAAGTTCAATAATCTCAGCGCAAATATATGGAATAAATAGGAGAACAAAAAGAAAAAAATTCAGTTTTAATAAAGCGAGCAATCACTTCAGAATCGTTTTCTTTCTTTATAATTATTCCTTGTTTTCCTTTGACAATCAGAATTTTTTCCTTTTATATATATGTTCAGTTTGTAGTTCAGTTGGACTACGAACCCGGTCAAACACAAATACTAAAATCGTACAAATCGTGTTTACTTATGTCTTTTATACTGTTGGCCATTGAATGAATTCTATTTACACGCAATAGTATGTGTTTTATATGTTTTATGTCATTTGTTTTGCTTGCTATGTTCATTCATTTATCGTTTATCGCTAGCGATGGAAGTATTAATGCAATGAATGTATTAAATGTAATTATTTTTAAAGAGACAGGGAGAGCTTAACAAACCCAATTCTTAACAAAAAAAAATATATCTTAGCCGCTTAGCCGCTAAGTTGCTTTGCAAAATATAATTTTGTTTGCTGTTAGTAATTATTTTTTTTAATTTAAAAACGTAACGTAGCATAAGTTAAGCTTGATGCAACATAAACAACGCCAAAATTTCCCAAAGGAAAACAAAAAAAAAAAAAAGAAAATACATATATATGTGGTTTCTTGTCATAGTGTTTGGGACTTTGTATAAAACTTGGTATTCCGAAGCAGTAGTCACAACAAAATACTTCAATGCTTTCCAATCCGAAATTGCATAAAAATAAAGACAGAGAATCTTTTGAAGAAATGGTCATCGGAAAATCGATATATATTCGAAAGGTGAAAAAACAAAATTTCAATCAGGCGGAAGAATCCTTCTTTGCTAATCGACCCTGTGAAAGTGTTCAAAGGTGACACCTTAATAACATAATGTTGATTGAAATTCAATCTCTAATACGAAAGCATTTTAAAAGACAAAACAAAAAGGAAACAAGTAACTATTTGTGCAACGTAGTCGAGAGAAAAAGTGCATTATTTGCAAAAGTGAAACACCGCAATTTGGGAATAGGAACAACGTTACCTCCGACTGCGGAATATTTCCCACTCAAAGTACATCACTACACACTCCGACTCCATTCCACTTCATAATTTGACTCATATCATCTCTAAGTCTACAAAACTCAATCTCCGAAATATGGTTTCGCCACAAGGCCGCACTATTTCTCTCTCGAAAGTGGGGAAATTAAAAGCCCCAGGTCGAGAGTTTATGCCCACGCCAGAAGTGAATATTGTGTATTTATCCAATCGGGGAACAATTCTTTGCCAATAATCGAACTCGGCCGAAATTTGTATCATGATTTCCATAACTTAGACATTTTTTTCATGTCTAACGAAAGTTTTACTCTTCCATATCTGCTTGGAAGGCATTAACTTCTTGATTAAATCCTATGTCGACCCAATTTTACAATGCCGCAAATGTTGGCGTTTCCGCCACACGGATAAAGTGTGCTCGCGTCAAAAGTCGCTTTGCCCTTCCTGTGACGTAAGCCACGAATGCTCCTCGAATTGTTCTCAAGCTCAAAAATGCATCAACTGTAAGAGTGGGCATGACCATCTAACTCCAAAACTTGTCCATCATACAAGAAAGTTGCGAAATACCAAAAAGACGCACTGGATCGTCTTAAGCCACATGTTTACTCTTTCTCTCGGAGTACTTGCGCACATCCAAATAATAATAATAATAATAATAATAATAATAATAATAGTTTTTCAATTTTCCTGTAGAGCCTCCGCCGACTTCGCAACCTGAAATCAAACAACCAAATACTGGGACTGCTGTCTCAGTTCCAATTAAGACGACGATTTATCCTGAAGCCATCTCCTCTTCCACTATCTAATCTAATCTTTAAATCCTGCGACTGTGACACCCATCACAGGCAATCTTCATTCCGATCACGAAATGATCCTCTGATCCTACCAATTCCTCTAACATATCTCAAATCTCAAGACGTCCCCTAAAACCAATTCTACTATTAACTCCGCCACACACTTATCTTGCGACCTTCACAAGAGTATGCTTAACTATTCGCACTCGGCCAAAAATGCAAATTGCTCAACTTAATTGCACTGGCATCCGTAACAAACTGTTCTTAAGCCGTATGATTCATTTTCTATTAAAAAATTATACCGTGATAAGACGTGATCGTATCTCAACCTCTCATGGCGGTGGTGTGGCGATCAAACAAGCTTTCATTCTCTTACGCTGCCAATTTTGCAAATTGTGTACCTCTTGAAGCTTGGAGCTGCACCATTCACACTTTCTTTGAGGAACTCTTGATCATAAATTGTTCTATTCCACCTTATTCTGATGTTTCGGACCGTACAATTAACAGGTTATTTTCTTTCATATGCGACATATCTGCGATGTGTGTTGAAGTAGTCGTTTCTCCAATTCAAGAGGCAGAGAAATTCAGGATTTTTTTTTAAGAACAGCAATTTACTCTTACTAGATAATGGTAATCCTGCTCACTTTGGTTCCGTTTCTTTTTGCATAGATCTTTCGATCTGTACACCTAATCTGAGATCGCTGAATACCTGAAGGACCCTTAACGACACCGAAGGTTCGAAGTTCTCACTGCCTAATCGAAATTGGTCTTCATTTACAACCTACTAGCCGTTGCCACTCACATACCCATATTCCACAGTATATTAAACCCTCTTTACTGAACAATACTATCCGTAACATTTCAAATATCATCCAAACCAATGACTTTTCGGTTCGTTTTTTTGACAGATTCTCAAAGATCTTCACTGATACTCTGAGCCGAAAGACTTCTAAAAAATCATACCCTCCGAATCGTTGATGGAACACCGCATGCAATCGAGTCCCTGCCGAACTTAAACTCGCTGTAAATAAGTGCAAAAGATCTTCTTCTAGAATAAATTTTAAATTTTTCGCCGATGTTCGAAAGGAATCTACTTATACTCTCAGGCTGGAAAAACATAAAGGCCTGAAAAGACTTTGTGAAAATGTCAATAGCGAGATGTCAATCTCAGATCTTTGGCGTACTGTGAGAAATTGTACAGATGTCACTTCCTCCCGTTGTTCCATACCGACACAACGCTTTCACGAGTTCTGTGAGAAGCTTGCTGAACCTTCTGGTCCTATAATCCCCTCTGCATCACTTGAGGACTAAAGTAATAATTTTTTCTTAAATGACATATGTATCTCTGAACTCAATAAGGCCATTAAACTCTCAAAGGCCTCAGCTCCGGACTTAGATGGTATTCGTAGCAATCACCTGAAAATCTTAAAAATTGAAAAGCGATTAATTTTACTTAAAGAATTTAACAATATTCTAATTACCGGCCATACACCCTCTTCCTGGTACGACTTTCAAGTCTGCATTTTAAGGAAAAAGAATAACTCGCCAGCTAATCTTAATTCCTACATAGGTATTGTCTTAGTTCCCACCCTTAGCAACATTTTCAAGAAAGTGTTATACTCACGTCTAGAATGGTATCTCGGGTCCAAACATATTCTCAGCAATCTTCAATTTGGTTTCAGACGTTACAGGTCTGCCCAAGACAATATCGTCAATTTGCGGTCAGCAATAAATTTGCAGGGTTTCCTAAGAGCCATGTCGTCTTTGCCTGTTTTCTGGACATAACCTCAACGTTTGATTCTGTCAATATCAACATCTTAAGCTGTATCCTTTCCTCTTTGAATATCCCTACCAAGTTCTGTAATTTGTTACATAACTTCTGTCTATATAAGAACATGTTAAGTAACAATGATGATGTTCTTGTACAAAGGAGATCTGTTACAGGCGTTCCTCAGAGATCTCTATTCAGCTCTCTTTGCTTTCATTTATAACTTAACAAAATTTTCAGTTCACTTCCTGAAAACGTCTCAATCCTGGACTATGCTGACGGTCTTGTCGTTTTTATTTCCAAGTCTGATCCAGATTTGTGTAAGCGCAATTTGCAATCTGCTCTCGACATTATTTCCTCTCGTCTTGAATCACTTCAACTCACACTTTCAGTCAATAAGACCAAATGCTTGGTCTTTCCAAAAAAAAAGCAGAGACCCCATGGTTACTTGTCTGCGCTCATCTATGGTTCTTCTATCCCGTTTGTTAAAACTTTCGACTTTTTAGTCTTTGTCCTTTGCACACTCGAAACTTTTACCGGCAGCTCACATTGACAAAACTGCCAAACAATGTTTTCAACTCATTAATGTATTGAAATCCATTTGTAGTATTTCTTGAGGTTCGGACCCCTCTTGCATGATTAAACTCTATCTTAGCTTAATCAGACCAAAATTCGAATACGCCTGTTCACTCTTATTGGACATCTCAAATAAAGGCCAGCACCTCAAACTTGGCCGCTGCTCAAACTTGGTCAATACAAATGCAAACATTTTTCACTCATCTTAACTGATGGATCGAAGACCGATGTTGTAGGCATCGGCTTTTGGTTTCCCGAATACAGAATACAGAAGCCTGTTGTGGTCTCAAATCACCCATGTAGCATTGTATTGTCGGTTGAATGTCTTGCGATTCTGGCAGCTTAGCGAGTACCCAGTGTTAACAGAAGTTTCTTATAAAGTAAAAAGAGTAAATCTGTCTTATCCACTTTACAATCATTTCCGTCAGATAAAACTCACCCTCATCCACATAGCCTCAAATCTGATACATTTTGTTTTCACTTTCTCCGCGTGCCCAGTCACATGGGCATTCTTGGCAGCAATAGTGCACATAAAATTGCATCTTCCAGACCATCTCATTTAAACGATCGCGGTCCGAGTCCTGCAGATCTAAACACTAAAATAAATAAATGATAATATTGTATAACAAATCTATTCCCAACTTTACTAAGGCCTAAATAAAAAACTCAGTTCATAGAGTTGGGTCTCTTTCCCAGCGTGATCCCAGCGAATTTTCGGTTCTTGGTTTGCTGAAGAAGAAGAAAATAGTGCAATAATTAATTTTGTTATAGAACAAGTTATAAAACAAGTCACGAAAAGAGATATGCTTGTGACTTCTGATATCTCGCGATGCTGGTTAGAATGCAAAGCGTATAATTTATGTTCATTTTAGCAATATTTGGCTTTCTGTAAAATATTTGTGTAATAAATTGCTCAAGCTTTGTCCATATATTTTCAGAACAATCGCGATGGACGTTACGCGCTATGTAAAAATGTGATCGATCAAGCCACACAAACAGCCCAAAACATGTAATATATTGATTGTTATTAAAGAAGTAAACAATATGTACGAGAGCTGTCTAAAACATCAATAAATCAAATAAATGGACGCAATAGATTTGCTGATGTGAAATGTTTAGCGCAAGTTCTTAACAATGATTTGATTGACTTCTTTATCTAAATGTCACAACATCGGCTTTCATAATTTCCAATAAACGGACCACAAGTGCAAATAATTATACGAGTTTTCAAAATCTTCTTTGCATTGAGATGCCAGACAACGTCAGTCAATCATTTATTATACATTAAAGTAAATAAAAAGCGATATTCGCCTTGTGCCGAAATGTAGCCAGTTAAACGCTTATACACATATATGAACGCCGACCACATCGAAAGGAAGATTTAAATTGACGAAATAAGAGAAAGTAAGCTAAAAATGTGAAATAAAAATTTCTCATTTGATATAAAAACTCAAAATTCCAATAAGATTTAATGCACATGCTATTTAGTGATAGATATGTTTTTTCTATAGCACCAATCAGCCTGATACAAAATTAAGGGACGAGACATTTTTAAAAATGTGTAAATTACGTAGTTAACTGGTTAATTGAACGTGTATAAAATTTACAATGAATTTTGTTTCTTTTTTAGATTTATTTATTTATTAATTTGAAAAATAAAGAAAGAATAAAAAAGCACAGGAGAAAAAGCAAAAAAAAAACGAAAAAAGAAAAAAGAAAGCGTTCACACACACATCTAACACACAGACATATTCGTAGCATGCATAGATTTGAGCTAAACCGAAACGTCGAGCATAAACCTACGTTTCTCTGGCAGGTAAGACCGAAAGTAAGATAGTCGATTTTCATAAGGTAGCAAGCAAACTAGAAAATGCCACAGCCATTCCGACATAAGATTCTATTGGGGCAAATCAACATAACAACTCTGACAGGGAGCCCATAAGGCAGACGCATTCCAACGTTGGTCCTATCAAGCCCCACTACAGCTCAACATTGTGATGTATGGATCGTCGGGTTTTGAGAACTACCGTTGAATGTGGCCGAGGGCTCATCTAACTTTCTCTATTTAGAAATCTATACGAAGTTGGAAACCTAATCCTTAGTCAATTAAAGCTCCTACAGCAATGAATGGATCTAAGATATGCTTTTCAATTTGTATTTTTATACCTTCTTTGTATTTAAGTACCTTTAATGACTCCGCAGTATGGAAAGAATTTATATTCTTATAACTAATATTGTAGGGTATTAGCATACCCGCTATCGTTGCCCGGCATTTGATGTGATAATAATGAATAATAAGATTTAATAAAGTTTATATGAGCTAATCAAATGCTTATTAGTAAATGCAATCCTTCCTAGGAATGAAAGCTTCTTGTATTTTTTTTTTCATATTTAAAGCCCCAGAATTACGTGAGCGGCATGTACCCAATTATCTAAGCCATATTAGAAAAGAGAGGAGTGCGATTTCAAGTTAAAGGAAGAGAACACTTGAACATCATTAGGATGCATTAAGATATGTTAGGATTGATTTAATCACTGCTCGGAGATCATTGATGTACAAAAAGAAAGGAATCCTTATTTGGTGGTAAAATACCAAACAATTAGGTGACTAAGGTATGCGTATCAAGTTTTGCATAAACATCGGCTACAGTTTGTAAATTAGAGAATTTAAAAAAAAACAAAACAAAGCAAGTAATAAAATTGCATTCGGTCGTACTGAATCTTTTATACCCATCATCGTGATCCTAAAAAAAGGGAAAACAACTAAATTTTCATATTCTACAATATTGGATGGCCGCGGCTGACTTTTTCTATTTTTAGAATAAAAGTGGAAATTTATATGGTGCTTGTGTTGTACTTTTTGAGTAACCAGCAAAAAACACGCAAAGCAAAGGTGTTCGAAATTTTCATTACATAGAAGTGTGGGCTTTGCAAGCGTATCCTTTAACCGGTTTAGATTATTTTCCAATCCTTCTGCAAGTTTGTCAACGATCTCTTCATTTTTGTAAATGGGGGAAATCCAGATCCTGCACAGTTGCACCGACGGACAGACGGACATGCCTAAATCCATTCAGAATTGGATGTTGATCAAGAACATATACATTTTGTGAGGTCTTTGAACCTTCCTTCTGGGCGTCGCAAACGTTCTGACAAAATGAATATACCCCTTATTCCTCGGTGTTGGGTATAGAAAAGTTGCTTTTTAATTAGCATGCAATAAATATCAGCGAAATACCAATGCTATGGAAAATTTCTATTATATAACGCAATACTTGAAACAAAAAAAACGCACAAAGAAATACAAAAAGAATTTCACTGAAATTGATTTCTTGTACTCTTAGTCTAGTTTAATGGGACTTTATCTAATTTAAATAGACTTTTTATCATCAGCTGATCGAACATCTCTCTTATCCCATTAACTCGCATGAATAAGAGCATGATGGAAAATGAAAATACACATTTTCTTGTTTTCAAACTAATATCTAATAAGAAGCAGTAAAATAATTTGGTAAAATTTAACCCTTAAATAAAACAATTGTAATCAATTATAAATCCAAAAAATATATGTTTAATGTTATCATTCTTCACACCACATGGAGACTCGTCATTTGAATTTAAACCAGAAAACATGAAAACCGGAAAACATATTAACAATCTTATAGAATTTCCTCTAATATTTCCATGGCATTAAACTTTGGGCATTTTTAGCACAATACTCCAACATATATAGAAAAATAAAAATCGCATGATATATATTTTTACAGGAAAATCTTACTAATATGATAAGAAGGTAAAAAAATTCTTCCTAATTTTCTAATTCAATTCGTTTGTGCGAAATGCTGCATAGGGTGCAAACAACTGCAAACAACACAAACAATTTCTCTATATAGAAAGTGTATTCCTTATCTATCGTATATTACTAAAATCTCTTGTTTATTTTCTACCTGCCACAAGCTATTAGTACTATTTATTTACAAACAAAAACTGCAATTGGCGTTACAGAGACCTGCATTGGTATTTTTGTTTGTTTTCATTTCTCTTTCTCTTTCTAAAATTTATATTAAATCTACAATATCGAATTACAATAAATGCAAAGAACAAAAAAAAAGCTTTTATAGATCATTTTTTTTTTCTAGTTTTAAGATTCTAATTAGGTGCATCGTAAATGTATTACGTTTCTTATCATAAAAAGATTACGTAAATAAATCTCCTTAATAGAATCGATATCCCCAACTTGTGGTAATCATACATCCACAAAATATTTCTGTGTTTGGCGACTTGGCAGCAGTACTTGTCTCGTTAGTTTTGTGAAGAAATGTAGAGGTGATTTTACAAAAATCTATAGGCAAAAATCTACAAATTAGGAATTCTCATTTATTTTAAACATTTTTGATAATTGATTAACTTAGTTTACAATAAAAAATACTTAATGTGCTTAGTGGTATAAAAATAAATAGCAGTAATATTTTCTTTAAGGGAAAAAATGTAAAAATTTTTTATGCAAAGTAGGCCAAACAAGAAAAATAGAAAAAAAAAAGAAACAACACAAAAAGAATAAGACGACAAAAAAAAATTAAGGAAAAATCTTAAATCAAACATTGGCAGCAGCAGCGAGAGCAGCAAGTGAAATACCAGATAAAAAGAGAGCGAATGAGAATGTGGTGAAAGAAAAAGGTATTGGTGTGGTGCGTACGTGTGCATGTGTGTGTTTGTGTTATATTTAACAAATAAGAAAAAACACCGAAAATAAATTTATATATAAAAAGAATATAAAGTAATATAATTTATAAATTGGAATATTAATGACTTCACTAATAATTAAATTTTATTTAATATATACGTTTGTGATGTGTGTACCGATATATAAAATACTGTGTAGAATAATTGAGTTTTTCATGATTGTGTGTATTTTTGATTGTAGGGAAATTATTATATCAACTAAAGCAGCTGAACTAAAGTAGCAGAACAAGTGATTTATAAAAATGTGAGAAAAATTCAGCAACGAGCACTTTTAAAGTTAAGTCAAAAAAAAAAAAAAAAAAAAAAAACAAGTGCAGTACAAAATTAATATATAAGGGAAATGTTTTTATTATAAACAAAAATAAATTTATGACCTTTAAATTGTGTGGGATTTATGAAAATGAAAACTTCTTTGTTCTCTGCTTTCAGAAACGCTAACGTTAAGTAGAAAAGAAAAAAAAAGAAAAAATAAAAAGAGCTTAACGCTGTTGTCTCTTTTCGGATACAAAAACAAATTGGAAAAAAAAAAAATAAACGGACCGAGAATTCATGTCAGTCTGCTTCTTCTTTTTCCTTAAGTGAGATGTACAATACGTTATGTCGAGTGATGTTGTGTGTTGCGTTGCAATTAAGAAAATTTTAATTTTATATTAAAACAAAAAAGTAAAGCATGTTATAATGTTATTTAAGTACATTTCTGCTTATTCATGATATTTTAAAAATAAAAATATATCTTAAAGGAAAATGTGATTACAATAAAATTTAACTAAGGGAGAGATGAGGGGCTCTTGTCAAGCAATTAAAAACAGCAATAAAACAATAAGAATGTTTTAAACATTTCTAAAAATGAGAAAGGGAAATAAAAATGAAAAGATTTAATGAAATCTTTTCAAACTAATATGCATTAGTTTTCTAATTAAAACAAAAATTAAATAAATCGCTACGGTTGAAAAGAAACAAAAAAAAAAAAAAACAAGTATCGTAATAATGAAATCAAGCGAAATTCATGGTTATTAAAAAATAGCAACAACAAATATTTTTGTGTTGTTTTTGGACAAGCAGTCATTTATAGATAAAACGAGTAAAGCAAGAAGAAAAAAAAAATACCTCAAGTGAAAGAAGAAAATACTGGTTTCCTTTTGGCTTTAACAGCCACCATAATAATAATAATAATAATAATAATAATAATAATAATAATAATAATAATAATAATAATAATAATAATAATAACAATAATAATAATAATCATAATCATATTTACAATAGCAACAAAAACAAGTTATAGCAACAAACCAACAAGCCAACCAGCCAACCAAGCTCAACTCAACTCTATTATAATGTGTCTGTAAATTAAGCGCAACTACGTTTTCTTTCTGTTGTTGCTGCTGCTGTCGTTGTTGCCATTGTTGTGTTGTTTCATAAAGAAATTTTTATTTTACTCTTCGTGAAAAGGGAGAAAGAAAAGGCAAAAAAGAAAAATACGCTGTAAAGATTATTTTTTAATCGGTATAAGAAAAGAAAGTGGTGAAACTTCTTTTATATATTTTTTCTCTCTGTAAAACGGTATAAATTTCTTTGGCAGACTAAGGTCATTTGCTTTTACGTTATCTTCTTCGCTACCGTTAACAACAATAACAACAATAACAACAATAACAACAATAACAATAACAATAATAATAATAATAATAATAATAATAATAATAATATTCAACCTTGTCAACTTGTGGTGTGGGTTGCTAATTACACATGCGTTTTATAAAAACGAAGTTTGTACTTTTTTTTTACCTTTTGGCCGTAACTCTAAAGTGAAGGTAAGTGAAGTTTTTAAAATTATTTTTATCTCTGTTAATATTTATAAATCTTATCTTTTATTCTTTTGCTCCGTTCGTCTCCGTTCCTTTTAAAAAGAATTTCATTTATTTACTTATTATTATAACTTTTCTTTTTTTTTTTTTTTATTTAATCTCTGTTAAGTACGATATTTTATGCATGTTATGCTGCATTTGTTGCTATTGTTATTATTTCCTCAGCTAGGTTTTTACTTCTCTTTGCTTTTATCTTATGTGTGCGTGTGTGTATATACGATTTTGTATATGTATACTTTCCTGGCTAGTTGCTCTGTTGTCTATCGTTATGTTTTTGTTGCTTCTCCGCCTCAGTTTACGCTGTTGCTGACATTGTTTTTCTTTTCTTTTCTTTTTTTTTTTTTGTATTCGCTAACGTAAGTTATATTAAATTTATCGTTTCGTTTAAATAATCAATTCAAAATTTTGAAAACGGGGCATTTGCTTTGCAAAAAGATCTAACGAGAAAATATTATCGAAAGCATTTACTGGAAATAAATTACGGTAAAAACATGTAAATGTTTTACATCAACTTTTTTTTTTCTCGTTTTGGTTGAATTTGCTCCGACCACAAAGCGACATGTCATAGTTGTCTATATTTGCTTTAATATACACAACGAGTTTCGATCTCTCAGATAAATAAATTTTAGATTAGAATAAGCATCTGATTACATTCAATCATGAATCATAAGCACTCGCTTCTGCAGGGAGTTGCGTTCATCGGTCATTATAGACAATTTTCTTCTAGGCTAATTGCATATGCATTAAGCATTAGCTCCGTGAAGGCACATCTATGAAAAATATATGAATATTGCCTTCCCTGCCACATCGTCATCATCATCATCATCATCATCATCATCAATACAAGTTAAGGATTTCATTACAATTGCATAGACGTGGACATACTTTTTTTATACTGAATGTATTCGATAATTAGAAACCAATTGAAGTCGACGAGTTAGGTCCAGTTATGTGTTCTCAAACAAGGAAGAAGAATAAATTGCATACATGTTGGGTGCTATCAGCTTCGTCTTAAGCTCAGTTCAACTTTTTTTTCTTTTATTTTGCGGATTGTTTTTGTACTTTTTTTCTTTTTTCTTTTTTTTTTTTTTTGTTATTTACTTTTTTATACACTTATATCTCTACACAACTACTTTTGTTTTATATATGATTACATTGACACAATTTTGTTGTTTTATTCGCTTTTCTTTTAAATATTTCTCAACATTTCTTATTACACCCACGATTGAAGAGTATATTAATTTTATTATATCATAAGTAACAATCGTAAGTGCGCTTTGAGGAAAGTTATCTAATTTTTTGCTTTCAAAAAATTTCCTTACATTTTTTTGTCATGGGTCAATGATATCACCTATAAATTTTATGGTCGAATTTTCCGGGAAGTCTTTTCACTCCCATCATCATCATCATCATCATCATCGTATAATGATCCTTATCGACTAATGATCCTAACGAGTGTGTTATGACAATCAAGCATGTAAGATGTGGATAAATTTTGATGCGAAATTATGCAAGCGGGACACGTGCATTAGTCCTTAGGAAGAAGTGTAAGACACAGTGTCGCTTAGTGCGTAGGTAAAAAAGAGCAAAATAAATCGCGCAATTATCTAGTATCCAGTATCTATAAATATTTACATCTATTATTTTATCTATGGCTATGTCCACATCTATATCTATCTATATGTATATCTATCTCTACAATGGTTTTAAGCAGTTAGCACATGAATATAAACTAATGTTGAATTTTCAAATACTTTCACATGTCGTTTAAGTCTACATAATGCCGGCAATTATTTGAGCCACAAATAAAATTAATTTTTATCAAAGGTGTTCTGAAATGCTTTTCGAAGTGGTTTTTTCTTTTTTTTTTTTTTTTTTTTTTTGAAAACGGCAAACTCTTGTAATAAATAAAATTTCCAGCCCATTATTTCTGAGCAATGTGAGCGTATTCTTGAAAAACACATAAATAATCAAAATTTGGAATTTATAAATAGTTAAAGTACGATGTACTAGAGAGGATTGATTTAAATTTCTTTCTTTTTTTTCTTTTTGTAAAGAGCGCCTCTGATCGAAATCCGTTATTAGTAAGTTGGTTTTTTTTTTTTTTTTTGTCGAGGCATGATCATGTTATTGACTCACACATGTACTTTATATTTTCTTCAAGAGAGGGCACTGTTTAGCGGCCCAGAAATTTGAATGATCGTTAAACGTTTCCGCGTTCATCCCACGCTCTTACTGTTACTTGTTGCACTTGTTGCACTTCCTTCCACATTTTACTAGCAAATGTATCGAATTACGAATAATTTGCGGGACAGCGCTTGTAAATTGGGGCTAGCGCACCTAAAGCCGCAATAGTCCAACGTGAATTTACATATTAAAAAAAAAAAAGAAGATGAATAACAAACATTCTGGCAGCGTCTACAATTCCATAATTTAATGGTAGTGTCAAGCGAGTTGAAGTATCAAATAATAAATTAGAGCAATTGCCGCAACATAATCTCACAAGACACGAAATCTCAAAACTCTCAAAATCCTCGAGCATCTACATCCACGGGCAGTTTCCCACAGAGATAAAAGAAATTTATCCATCAATCAAGTCCTTTAACAGGATTACACGACTATCTAAGTGTTCCAACCTCCTTATAGTGAAATTGCCTGCATATTGGATAGGATAACATAGACGAGATTGACGAATCTATACGAATCTATTTTTAGATCAATCAATCAATCAATTAATCAATCTTCAAACGAAAAGTTGTATGAAAATTTCGTGATATTTTAACCGTTTAGTTTACAGTTATTTATCTGTGCATTTTATCCTACGAACTTATTGAGTGACGTGTTAATTATCGAAATTACTGAAATGTTTTATTACAATTTGAACTATTGTCTCTATCTCCCTTCTGAGAGGACACTAAATGAAATTCACTACCATTTTTTTTATCTTAAGTTAGGAATGATGCCATACTATGTTACTTACACAATATATATATAGCACGTATACGTGAATTGTAGTCAGTAGTAGTAACAAAAATTATTATTATAAAATTTTTACGAAAATCGTACATTTAAGAAAGTGAGTCTGGGGAACGAGATTTTTGAAAATGATATCGACTGGCGAAGAATAATTCGCAGAAAATTTGCCAGCTAAAAAGGGATTGGCACTAAAATGTCGCAATGAAATGTAGTCAGTCTTGATAACTTGCTTGTAGAAGGGAATACACACAAGAGATTTACGAAAAGCAAAATCAATTAAGTCGAAAAATTGAATTGAAAATATTAACGAGGAATTTTTTAATTGTTAGCTGATAAGCTCCAGTAAATAATTGATGTAAAATCATAAATAAAATCCATGCACAAATCATCTACAAATTAGTTATGAACCTAATCTTGAAAGAAATTCGATAAAAAACTTTATGCACTCTCCTTCCAAGTAAAACAAAAAGGTTTACTACCTTCGATTATTTCGCTTCGCTTCGCTTACTTCCCATGTTAAACTTAGCTTAACAAGTGCGCGTCGTTATTGCAATTAGATCAGTTTTGTCAGCCTCACAAGTTTATTACCAGATGAACGCATTGTTTTTTGTTTCTTCTTGAGACTTGGATGGACCGCTCTATGATCGTGAACATATCACAGGATATTGTAGAATAGACTGATTTATCGCTTTATTTACACTCAAAAAGATTAAAATCATCGCAGTCATCCCGATTGATGGAATTAATCGCTTGATATACAAAAGGGTTTTTGTTAATTGATTATCTTGAAAACAATGAAATGAAAGGCGGAAAGTAGGAGGGAGTATCATTCGAATCTTTTAGGCTCATTAAAATTAAAAATTAAAAAAGAACGACTTACTTGAGATGTAAAGTTTCTGAACGACATAAAATATATTTGATGTCGTATCGTATATATTTCAGACATGATATATTTTGACAAAGTTTGAAAGCATCTCATATCTAATTGGAATATTAAAAGCGATTGTTGCGTAGTTGGCCTGGTATGAAAATTTCAATCTCATCGCGTCATCTTTTAGTGGGTGAATGGATACGATTTGCATGGATTTTCTAAAGATGTTCTTAAGTCGTTAGCGGTTTTATCGCCCCATTATAATAGTTAAGTTTTGTTTTTGTTTTTGTTTTTATTTTTGTTTTTTTTTTTTCTTTTCTTTTATGCATTTGTTCGATTCTCATCATTATTTAATAAACAATTATCTCGCATTGAGTTTTTTAATGCCTTCCTTATCAATTAAACGGCATACTACGTAGGCACAAATTATTGATAACATCGCATCGTATATTCTCTGTAAGAATGTTTTATTTATTTATGTTTTTTATTTTATTGTTTGTTATTTAATTATATATATATATACATATATATATATATATATATATTTCACACAAATAAAACAGGTTTTATTTATATGAATGTCATTACAAAACATTACATTCAAGTTTGTATAAATATGTATTTATGCATGTATGTATGTATCTATGTATGTATGTATTTATGTATGTATGTATGTATGTACGTACGTACGTATGTATTTATGAATATGTATATATTTGTATATATTATATGTATGCTTGTATATATATATATATATATATATATATATATATATATATATATATATATATATTATATATATT
>KK502431.1:1378908-1394853 GCA_000688735.1 Glossina austeni | reverse complement strand
TATATGTATGCTTGTATATATATATATATATATATATATATATATATATATATATATATATATATATTATATGCATTCATTAGAGATTTATGTGATCAGCGCTGTGAAGACGGAAACATGCATGCATGACTTTTTCTTCCTCTCTATCAAAATCAATTTGATGTTTTTGTCATTTACCGAATACTTCTTATTTGTCTTGCATTTCATATTTTGACCTTAATTTCTTTTCTTTCTTTCTTTCTTTTTTCTCTTTCTTTTTGCCCTGACCTCATTTTTATTATATTTTGTACGGTGCAGAGATTACAAGACACTATTCTTAATTTTCCCCGCTCTACAATGGCACGCTTGCACTTCGAAGACTATTAATGTATACGTATACGTAAGCGTGTGCACTGTTAAAAGTAAAAAGAAAAGAAAAGAAAAGAAAAGAAAAGAAAAGAAAAGAAAAGAAAGCTAATCAGGTAACTTTTTGAATAATCATTTATGGTCAACATTTTTAAAGAGTTTTGATTAATACTTAAAAGGTAACTAATTCGATTTCAGCAAATCCAGAAGCGCTGGTCTCAATAACAAAGGTAGTAAGTAATAGGTAGTAATAGTCAATGCGGTAAAAGCTGGCTGTAACATTAAAACTAAAAAATTTTTCAAACGATCTTAGTTTCAAGAGGATCGCATATTCTTATCTTGCATTCTTCTTGTTTTCTTCTCTCACTCTCATTACATCAAATTCCAAATTGATCCGTTAAATTGATCCGTAGATTTAATAGTAATATCAAGTCAAATGTTATAGTAGGGCAAAGCCGCGACGAAATACTTTATGCTATTTCATCTAATACAATAGTTTGCGTATCGTATCGTATCGTAACATATCATAAATTTGTGGCCATATAAACGTAAATTGTTGACAGGACATTCAGTAAATTGCTCCAATCCATCCAAATATTTCACATAGAGAAGCATTAAAATTGGAAAAAAAGGTCTCATACAACGACTTTTTCCGTAAAAGTGGTCCGACCTATTCATTCATTTTCAGTAAATATCGTTCTTAAGCGAAAAGATGTTTCACCGAAATATTCGGAAAAATTGCTCTATGTAGGTTGAACATGAACGCCCATGGACAGACGGACAAACTTTCTTAAATCGATTCACGGATTGATTTTGAATAAAAAATGAGTTCATCTTAACTCACCCGGAGTATTGAACATATAAACTGTGCCAAAAGTAATGTAGGGTATGTAGAGATATAAGATTACAAATAGTAAAAAAGTAAATAACAGATATCGTGGCTCCTTAACCTCCTTTTTTTATTATGTCAGGTCAAGATTAATATCTTTTGTGGTATCATTATTGGTATCTGTTATGTTATTATTGTTATTAAATGAATTCCTTCCCATAAGGTTTTTGGTTTTTGAATAATTGATAGCAAAATAAAATGGCGATAAAATCTTCAGATATTCTGACCATTTGTTGTGTATGCCCCGAAAGATGTGGTAACATATTATGGATACATGGACAAAATAAAGTCCGTATCTTCGCACTACATATTATTTATGAATTTTTGAAAAATGGAGGCGAACCTCTGATGTAAGCTAAACGATTACTAAATTAAAAATGCCACAATTTTGAAAACTCTCTTTAGAGAAAAGGCATAACTCTTACTTGTTACCAACAGTTGTTGGTCATAGATTGGCGTGATGGGCGTTAGAACTTGAGATGAGTAAAATGATAGGAAACAATTTGTGCGGAAATTTTCTTTTCTAAATAATACTAACCGTGATATTATATGTTATTTCAACATCATTGATATCTGATAGGCAGACATGTCTGAATCTGTTTCTTTATTAATGCTAATCAAGAATACCATTATGACGTTGCATATACATATCAGTGAATTAAAAGTATGTCAAAAATCTACTAGATCTTCCTGACGTTATAAGTCATTTATCTACTACCACTACTACTACTACTACTACTACTACTACTACTACTATTATTACTACTATTAATACTACTACTAGTACTATTACTACTATCATTACTACTACTACTATTACTACTACTACTACTATTACTACTACTACTATTACTACTACAATTACTACTACTACTACTACTACTATTACTTCTACTATTAATACTATTACTAGTACTATTACTACTATCATTACTACTACTACTATTNTACTACTATTACTACTACTACTACTACTACTACTACTATTACTACTATCATTACTACTACTACTATTACTACTACTACTACTACTACTACTACTACTACTACTACTACTATTAATACTAGTACTATTACTACTACCATTACTACCACTACTACTGCTACTACTACTACTACTACTACTACTACTACTACTACTACTATTACTACTACTACTACTAATGTCGAAAATTTCGTGCAACATTTTTTATCTGAACGAAACTCAGATGGACAGATATTAGTTAGGTGAATGAATATGAATAGAATAGGAAAACTTATCAAGAGTTCTTCGTATGTTTTATCGAATTTCCTGGGGATATTTGTATGTTTGACAAAAAACATTTGATCAATCTAAGATACTCGCTTCGATGGAAAGAAAAGCAGGTCTTGGTGTTGTGCGTATAGCGAGCTTTCTTTTGTTACTTTATTACTTGAGCGTATCTATGTTACTCTTTGGAAATGTGTATTCTATATATAGACAGATTCATAATTAATTTTGTCATCATACACTTCTTCACACGATAACTTGTGATTATGTTGTCGTCGTATGTTTAAATTCGACACGAAAAGTGAATTTCAATGAAAATAATTGCGAACGAAAAGTTGAAAATCATAATTTTAATTTAAGCCATTTACAATAATATCTCCAGGCCATGTCAAAATATCCTTCTCATTGCAATTATAAGCTTATGATAAATAAACAAAAAAAAAAAAGGGGGCAGAATGGGTTAAAGGTTCATAGCGCTTTTCCCAATAATCGATGTTACAAGCGCGTAACGAAGGTAGATAACACAAACCTTGATAGGGTTTGAAAATAGAGCGTGAAAGTGAAAAGTACCATTCCCACTGATAGTTCCTGGCGAGAGAAAATAATGCAAGATTGTGAGAAAAAAACCCGCCATATTGTAATATGGCGATAAGAGTTAAGACGATAAAGCTTTGCGCAGGCTTATGAAAAATTTCGTGGTGTTTATGATGAACAGTGCTTAGGTGGTCGGTCGCTCAATCTTTCAAAAATAAGAAGGGACCGACGCGTTTGATCTGACGACTTGCGTAAGGCAAGTAGCGAAAAACGTTATAAACCGAATTTCCATTTTCGATGAATGATAACGAGCGATGCACAATAACATGGGAAAAAGATGGATAAGGTTTTGTGTTTGATGGGATTGGACAGAGAGAGAGAGAGAGAGAGACGCATCATGAGTTGTTCCAAGCTGATCGCACGACTAATCCCCTCTCTACTCCCAATGGTAAGTGCAAGACTAATCAATAGCAAGTGCGTGGCCTTCTGTCATGACAATATCGGAGCAAATACGAGTAGAACACGACAGGAAAACTTCAATCCACCCACTATTCAGCCCTGGTTTTGCCCCGTCCGACTGTAATTTGCCGCGTTCTTTACAGAAGGCGGAAAGGGGACTTCGAAAGAGGACTGCGAAACCATTTGACTCTGTTTTTTGCTCAGAAATCTCAAAAATTCCAAAGTGATGGCATAAAACTGTCCCCCATACAATAGCAAATAGATGGTCGATTAAAATGATTATCATATTATGGTTTAATAATATTAGCAAATGTGTGTTCGGATTATGCTTACATTACATTAAAATAGTTATAATAAAACTTGTATCCACCAATTATCTGTTAATTCTTGTATTCTTGTATTCTTTTTTTTTTGATATTTTTCCTGTTCTTTTCTTCGTCATCTTCTTTTGCATCGTTTGCAGTCGTTGAAAAAATGACATGAGAAGAATAATGGACGTGCGTAAAGCACATAAAAGCAATTTTCGCTTCACGCTATCGTTAACACAATTATTATCCGAAAAGTTACATGAGTAACGTCAAGAATGGCATAACCGATGCAAATATAAATTGAAAAGCAAATGAATATCTTTTTAAAGAAGTGTTAAGAGCAAATAAAATAAAATAAAAAGAAGGTATTATTTTATGCTTATAAATGAAACGACTCGTTATCTATCTATATAGGTTTCATGTAAAGCATGTAAAGCATGTAAAGCATGTAAAGCATGTAATTTAAGTGTAAGTGGAATAAAAAGAAAAACACGGCTCAAGTAAAAGTAAACAAACACTTTCCTTTTTTATGATGAACCGTAAATGCATTTCTCTTATTATATGGTTCGTTATTGTGCACAGAATACAGAATACAGAATACACTGAATTGTAAAAATGCGTTATTGCGTTTATCTTCCGATAGCAAACCGTAAACATTGTGCATTAATTTTATTACGAACTGCTATCTCTATCTGTCCATCTATCTATCTATCTATCTATCTATCTATCCCTCATTTAAAACATAATTGTCTCCGATCATTAATTCTTGAATGTAAAGTCATTGAGTTTGACAAGGAATAATAGGATAGTTAGTAGTAGTGTTTGTTTCAATTAGGTTAGTAATTTTGAATTTGAATTGAATTGAATTGAATTGCGAAAAAAGACAAAGCAAATAAGTGAGTCGCGGAAATGTATGAAGAAGAAGATGTATTTTCCCATTCCTTATTAATCAGGAACAAGTTGGAAAGAGTGACGTTAGTCGACATTAGTTCAGAATTCCTCTTCAAAACACATTTAACGAAGATTTCGATTAAATTTTCCGTTTTAATGGAAATATCTGCCATGTTTTGACTTATAAGGCTTGCGCACGACGTCTTGGATGCTTGCTGCGACCTCGTGGGGCGCAGCTCACTCACATATAAAATGCAATCATAATCACTTCCACGAAACCAGACGTTTTAACGAGCGGAAAACTACTATGCCAGTCGTCACAAGAAAGGAAATTATTTGTCATTAGTTTTATAGGGCGAATATTGCATTACATTAACTTTTGCAGTTTCCACGTATAGCAGACAGACTAGCGGAATTACGAATATAACTCCATCAGTAGACTCCATCATATCTGACAGTCACATCTAATAAATATTAGATACGAGCCTGTGCACGGCTAACTGCAGAAGCAAGTGCCAGGCGTTTCCCCCAACATATCATAATGCCAGAGGGCGAGCCAAAGTAGATGGCGAAAATCGCAAGAATTCTTAAGCTGCAGGGCTGGGATCTTGGCCGACTACCATAAACTTTCAATACTTAGCAATGCGGATAATGATAATAACATTTATTATATTCTTTGCTTCGATTATATGGGCGAGACGTCGAAGAGATTGCAAAATTTACATATTCATGAAGATCGCAAAATTCGTAGTCGATTTAATCTAATCACGTCCATGTATCTGTCCATAACATTTGGCACAATTGTATCGCTTCGACGTCATAGGTTGAATTTGAAACTGAGAGTGAACCCTACCTGCAATAGATAGAAAACTTTAGCTTTCTAATTGTGGCGGTGTAGGTGAATCCGAAATTCAATACATGCATTTATGTAGACCATGTAACCACTACAGTGCAGGTAGTATTGAGTATAGAGAGAAAATTGTGTCTACTCTCCTGTATTTGCTATAGGTATTGTATACGGTAGGGCAGTGGTTTCCAATCTGTGAGGCGCGCCCCCCTAGGAGGGCGCGATACTGTTGCAAGGGGGGCATGTAGCTGTTTCCAAAATATCATTTTCACATACAAACCAAAAAAGTGTCAAGCAGGTGTCAAAAAAAATGAATCAACAGTATACGTAATCCTCACAATCCTCGCCGCGGATTTTTGGTGTACAAATGTTAAAACATCCAATTCATACTCTTCTTCGAATCGAAATATCTCGCTTTCGCGTTTGGAGCGAAACTTCAGTAAACAGAAGAAGGGGGGCGCGTTCATTTTTTTTTTTTTAAAAGGGCGACGCCGATACAAAAAGGTTGGAAACCACTGTGCTAGTTACTTAAGCCGTTTTCAATCATCGCATTATATAGTTTGCATGCCGTGGACAGATGTTGTTACAATATGTGCTTAGCATTAGAGATGTTCAGAATTGTTGTCGATAGTGGTGGTATCTCATACTCTTCCAAATCGAAGTTCAGATTTTAATTATTACCTCTCTAGTCTCTCTCTCTCTAATTCTCTTTCTCACTCTGTCTCCCTCTCTCTTTCTCGATCTCTCTCTCTCTCTCTATCCCTCTTTCACTTCCTCTCTCGTAAATCAACATTTTTTAATTTCTTTACCAAGCAACATAAATGGATTTTTTTCTATCTTGCTCGTAAACCTACACAAGCCTACAAAAACAAAATGTACTTCTTTAACATTTTACCTATTCATTCATATATAGAGTCATCATTTTTTTTTTTTTTTTTAAAAAAAGATAACAAAAAGAGTTTTCTTTTACTGTAGACATTGATTCAGTGATTCATGAAAAATCAATTGAAAATTATTTCATGTAATAAAGTGAACAAGGCCACTGAAAATTCGTGGTTCCAATATAATCCTAGAGTTCGAAAAAAACAATTCGATCGAATTATATCGCATTAGCTTTGTGGCTAACTCACATAGGCATTGAATTTTTGTGACGAGACCGGTCTTGTTCTCGTAGATATGTTTTAATAGGTGTGCGCTCTTTACATTAAAAGAGTCAAGGAGGAGTTATTTACAAAAAAGTCATTTACCCAAATATGAACTTCATTTCACATGCACGAGACGTGACCGTGTGTTAATTGTTTACCTAATAAATTTTAGCCAGCTGTGTATGCCAAGATCCAAACAATATATTGAAAAAGAATTTGGACTTCAAATCTCTCTTACTTACGGAACCACAAAATGGCTGACTCTCAGGAAACGGAAGGAAAAAAAAGAACATACCGTGTCCATATCGAGTTTGTCTTCTTCTAATGATTTTCCCACATTCGAATCAATGAAATTGCAGGCATGCAACAACATCGTGTTCATATGCGTTCACTCCCAGACTCGTTCTTTTACGCTATTATAACAATCAGACTTCGTTCACAATATTTATTCCTATGTAAAGTGCTTTCATAAATCCATCGCTCAAGGTTAGGGATACGCTAGATTTATCCGTGCATTTAATATCGCGTACCGCATAAAATGCATACAATCGTGATAAGTACAAGATTCTGAAGCAATGTCGCCGTATCTTCGTTATCATACTGCACTTGGCCTGCTCTTGGAACGCCTAAAAATCTGATAATAAATATAACTAATTCTCTTTTTACACGATTCGTGTAAAAAAAGATTTTTTTTTCTTTTTAGCTTGTGTTAAATCAATTTTCGTGTAAAAAGAGAATTAGGTGTATAAAGATGAAATTCGGTAAAAATATTGCAAAAAATGCAAATTGCTATTTATTGATAACTTACTATAGATATATCCCGTATAAATGTAGACAATCAATATCAACTTTAGGTTATTATGAAATTATTGATATGGTAGTAAATGTTATTCAGTTTCGAATTTGTTAAAGAAAAAAATGCTTTTTTTTTTGAAATTGTTGATTTTGAACTTGAATTTCCATCGATCTTACTATATATACAAAGTCTTTGGAAATTTTTGAAATTTGAGGTGATTTCTGTTCTGTGTTCATATACTTTAATGCCTATATACACTTTGCTATATGCTACACTTTATATTTTTACACTATATACACGATATATATAAATTAATAATTATATATTTACACTAACGTATATACTTGCACTAATACTTACACTTATACTTAAGATGATACTTATAGTTAGTTACACTTATGGGTGCGCTTATGCTTACACTTGCATGCTCAGACTTACACTAAAGCTGTACACTTGAAGATGTACTTACATATGTAATTACACTAATACTTATATTAATACTTATGATTATGTGCCTATATTCCATCTACATCAATACTTATACTTATAGTTGCACTTACTTACTTACTTACACACACTTACACACACACACACACACACACACACACACACACACACACACACACATACAATAATATTTTTTTAATTTGTCTTACAATTATATTTACGCTTATACGTATTTGCATTTATTATACAAGTATATATATATATTGACATACTTATAACTTTACTTATACTTTATACTTACACTTTAATTATAATTATGCTCGCATACATATATATATTTATACCAGTGCTTTTCTATACACCTTCCTTTTGTTAATAATCTCATTATGCTGACATTCGTACTTAAATGTAGAGAATTTTATAACTGTACCTCAACTGTTCCCCAACAACTACTTTTACTTCAACTTATATTTATATTGACACTTTTACTTGTGCCTATGCCATTACGCGTGCGCATATATTGCTGAAAATGTTCACATTAAGTAGTGAGAACAGTACAGCACAGTGCGGCCAGAGCAAGTGAGCAAGCGAGCGCGGCGAGCTGCATGTGAAAGTCATTAAAAACCGCCGATTATTGAGTACATCAGCAATAAAAATTTTTAATAATAATTTGAAAAGCGATTTCAATTTCTCAAACTCATGCTTTTGCCCATAGCGGAGAGAGTGCAAATACAAATCCATCCGGGTGGCCTGTCTTCTCTCTTCCCCAAGAATTCTCTCTTCCCCAAGAAAATCGATTCGCTTAATATGCTCGCATTTAAGCGAAAATCTATAAACAAACTATCATCCATCTGCCTTTTACTGTTATTTATGTAACAACATTTTACGCTTTCAATGTTAATCAAATTAAAAATTATAAACACGCAATCAGTTTTATTTAATCATATATATATATGTGTATATGTGTGCTTATCTCAAAGTTATGCTTTTTAACGATTCTTATCTATGCGCTTAGTAGTTAAGATAAAAGCGTAAATGCGAGCGAAATAAAGGACACACATACACATAAACACACTTTCTCTTTTGTTGAGATAAAAAAAAAAAAAAAAAAAAAAAAAAAAAAAGACGTATAAAGCAATATTAATAATAATTTATTATCTAGACCTTAAATCATGCATAACTACATTCATAAATATTTTAAATGGCAAATCGTAATAATTGTAAATTTATTTTACGACAACTTGCTATTACAGCCTCCAGTGAACACTGAAAATTGAACACTGAAAACTTTCGTATCCTTGGTCACCAATTGTTTTTATTTAAAATAAATCATCTCATATGAAAAATAGTTTTTTTCTACGACGTTTTATATCATTCAGTGTAAGCATAAGCATAGCATAGCACAACAGCAGCACACGTATTAACAATTTCACATATGTTGACGGCGTTATTGTAAACTGTAAACTGAAATTCTGATATCAAAACAAAAAAAGAAAAAAAAGAAAAAAAAAGAAAAAAAAAGAAAAAAACAAATGAAAGAAAGCACAGCATAAAGAAGAAAGAAAGGAATTGCTATTTAGGTCATAAATTATATACGTATGTATGTATGTATGTATGTATGCATTAATATATATATATATAAACAACCGACACAACTGAAAAACATTCACTTTATATTTTTTTTTTATATTTGCACATAAACACACACACACACACACACACACACACACATACTAACGTAGATATTATATTATATATGTATGTATGTGCGCAGCTCGCGCACATGTGACATAGATAAATTTCATTTAATGTGTAATTTTTTTTTGTTTTCTTTGTGTGTGTTGCTATGTTTGCGATTACACAGAAAGTAAAAAAAAAAAAAAAAAAAAAAAGGAATCATATTCTGGAAAATGAATGAAACGAATACATACACACATATATACATACATACATACATACATACGTCCATACATACATGCATACGTATGCACGCATAAATTTGAAGGCGCACACACCTCAACGTACGGGAATTAATGCAAGTAATTATTTCTGCAAATAAACCTTAAAGAAAACAATCTTTACTGTTGATGTTTATTTACAACATCACAGCGATTCCTTCGGATATTCAACTCATCCGTGAGTCAGGCGCATTTCAATTTTCGGGGGATTAATAATGAAAAACAATTGTACAAGTAGTAGTTAGTTATAAACAAAGTCAAAACTAAAGTAGTGAGAAATATTAGATAAAACATCTTGAGCCAAATCTTGCTTAATGTGAGTGTGTGTGTGTGTGTTTTATATATAATCAACAACAACAACAAAGAAGAACTTACTATTTATTATGCCTTCAACTTGGGCGCTTTTATGCTCGTCTAATACCTTATGTGCGATATTTGATTGCATGATGTACAAATGTTCATATACATATGTTCACATACATATATAATATATCGTAATATATCGTATCATACGCATCGTACATATTTCATAATTCATTGGTTTTTGTTTGATTTGCTAACACGCTAGACGTAATTATAAAATCTACGATCGTTGGTTAGAGTCCTTTCGATATTTTGATACAAACGAATCCTTCTCTACCTTCGTAAATGCACGGTACTTCGTTGAGGAGAAATCGCAACACTACAAAAGAAAAGCAAGAAAAAATTCATTTTACACTAGACCAAGATTTGAAGAACAGCTAGTTTTTCTATGCTGTTACTACGGGAGCGCTATCAACAGCAAGGCGATGCCATTGCGTCGAAAAACTGAAACAATATATCAAAATGCGTTCATTATATTGTGATTTTTCGGCATGGTGACGTTCGACCTCGTAAGGCGACAGCACTCATCTGGAACTAGCCTATCCCGCTGCTGGCTGTTACCAGTTATTCCTTCTGCATTAGCAATGATGAACTGTCGATGAATTATTATCTGTTCGACTTCAGAGCTTCAGGGTTCTTATGGCGATGGATGGCCCATTGTCTTACCCATGCGGAGCATTTTGAATAAATCATTTCTTTTTTTTGTTTGTTTTTGTATTTTTCTTAAAGTTTTTCGCGAACGTATTTATCGCATTTAAAATGTGTATAGCTTTGCGATTTGTTGAAACTCTGCTACATTTCAGGAGTAATTTTTTATTTATTTATTTATTTATATTCTATAAGGTTCGAAATATCGTACATACATAATTGGATTAACGCATATCAATGCAATCCGAAAAAAAAAAAAAAAAAAAAAAAAAAAAAAAAAAAAAAAAAAAAAAAAAAAAAAAAAAAAAAAGCAATGAAATGTATTCACGGTTGCATAATATTATCTAGTGTCATATGTTGAGTGGAAGTTGAATTTTGTACCGAACTTTTAACAAAGTATTTACTCATTTATTTCCTCAACTTTGGGGTGAAAGGAAAAACATTGATTTTTGATATATGGGCCGCTCTTTTATATTTACATACATTTGAAAAGTTGACATGTGCCCTATGCATGGAACGAACGCGACAAGTGAAAACTTTTATGAGACAAACGGTTCGAGAAATTTCGTTACCAAGTCTTCTATCTGCTACAAAAATGCAACTATCGCTACTGATGTCTCCAACTCGATGCGAATGACAATTGACATTGAACATAACCTTAATGTTAACTAAACAGGCGGTTTCATCTGAAATTTAATCGATTTTCTCTCTCTACGAATATTGAAATATTTGCGAAATTTTGCCTCAAAAGTGAAATGCGCGTAAATGCTTACTTGTTGTTATTTCATAATTTCTTCGCGGTCTTCTTTTGCGCTTAACTTAACTTCAAATTTGCCTAAATAAACTCTTTTTTATTTTTAAGAATAATGAAATTTTGCTGCTCAAAATTTTCTTTATATCGAATGAAGTCTTACTGATAAAAAGATAGCGCTTTGATAAAAAATCTAGAAATAGAAAAGAAAACTAGATTTGTATAGATTAACATAACATAACATAACATAACATAACATGGAATTCATATTAAGCGAAATGAAAAAAAAAACAAAAAAATCTCTTCTCTCTCCCCATAAAGCATGATTAGCCCAAGCCACGCACACTCATTTTTCAATTAGTGCTACTTGGAATTTGAATATTGATATAATACTGCGGGTACATTATATACTAAAGTATGTATGTACGTTTCCTACTCTCTTATGTTTATGTATTTGTTGTATATTATCTCTTTTTCTATTTTTCTATTTTTTTTTTTTTATTTATTTATTTTTTTTTATTTATTTTTTTTTATTTTTTTAATATAACTATTACTTAATAATGGGAGGCGTACTAATTTTGTAAATTGATTTGTGAGCATCTTAGACATACTCATCCGATTTGATAGTTGGGCATTTCCCCAAATATTGATTGGCAGAAATTAACTTCAAAGATATGCATAATTTTCCTTCGTGTTTAGCGTACTTCTACGAGACTTTTTTTGAACTTATCTTTAAAAAAATAATATTCGTTTTTAGGCGAATTTTTAATACTCTCCACCCAACCTTCACATTCACCTTCATTTTAACCTTGGCCATAACGTGATAAATGATGATTTATTTTATTAAATATTGACGTTCCAGTAGGTCGGTAGGTACCATGTTTAACACCTTTCTTTTTTGCCTGCGACTCGAAATATATGGGGAGCGTGAATAGGAGCGTGAAGAAGATTTTTCGCTTTTCCACGACAGAAAGAGACAGAAAGAGAGAAAGAGAGAGAGAGAGAGAGAGAGAGAGAGGGAGTACACAAAAGTGTGATTTCTCTTTGCGAAGTTACTGTAAATTATCCTGTTGGAGAATGAAAATCACAGTTTCTTTCCTAATCTTTAAAGAAATGGAAATATGCGCTGAAAGGATTTTATTCGTAGTAAGCGTTCTGCTCTTCTGCCAAATTTAGGCGAACCATTAACGAGAATATGTAAAGTACTATGAGTTGCTCTTATCCAACGAAACTGTCAATGGGAGACATTAGCAAAAATCACTAGAGATTGGGGCGATTAGCATTATATTGCAAAGTACGTTTACGAAGTGTGATTGTATTTGGGAGCGGCTCACGTTTATTTTGCAAAGGTTGCTCTTCGTAATTCAAGATTGGCGAGAGAGCTTGAGTGCTTTTTAAAAAGAAGAGGAGCGACTGCTGTATTTAAATCGTGCCCGAATTTTGCCCTAATCAGAAAAAGTACATGCATTTTACGTATATTTCGGGGTGCTACTGAATTGAAGGAATTGAAGGAAAAATTGATTTCGAGCAAAAGTATATTTGACTTTAAAATTGATTTGAAATATTTTCCTTCAGAAGTGTGAAAATTGATCTCATTTATGTTATTTTGCAAAACTTTCAAAATACTTTGTTTATTATCGTGAGATTTACTGGGTAAAGGTTTTCATGATATTCATTTTTAGCTCATTGACCACTCATAGCTTACTTGCATCACTTGTGATACAGGAGGTATTAAGTTTGTACGAACGTGTGTTATGCCCAAGACTTAGACAGACCCAACTTATATCATTCTTGTCCATTCAGAATCATTTTCTAAATTAATTTAAACTTATCCGCCTATCTGTTCACCTGATGTCAGTGCAGATTACAATTTGGTAGGTATTTTGAGGAAATTTGATACACTATCCAGTAGGAAGCTTATTGAGAATATATCGGATCGAACCATTTTTACGATCACTGCTTATATAATATTTTATTTAGAAAAAGTCGTTATATTATAAAAAAATTGCAGTATTTTAGAAAATTTCTTAACAAGAATCGCTAAGTAGTGTGCTTTTAGTGTGAAAAATTTTGAATCTCTCTCTCTCTCTCTCTCTCTCTCTCTCTCTCTCTCTCTCTNTTTTTAATAATTCATAATGAAAATTAATTAATTAATTAATAATTAATTAAGTTGACATACAAACGAAGAGTAGCAAATTTTGATCAGGTGTGTCTCTACTTTATGTCCACAAACCAATGAAAGCACGCTTTTGCATGGAAATAAGGTCCAATTTTTGTATTTTTTTCAAGAAAATACATAAAGATTTGTGCTAAGCGTAGTGAGTGTAAGGTATTTAGCGACCAACCCAACTTTTGTTCGACTCGATATTGTTTTTTCTTATTTCAATCTATTAGTATTCGTAGAGAGGCAAGAATGGAAACCGAGCTGTATATAAGAAAGAATTATGTCGGCTAATCTGAGATATTTTGAAAAATTTATTGAATTCGATATATTTTTGCACCGCTCTAGTAGTTTCAAATTTAATTAATATAAGTCGATAATTTAATTAATTCATAAATAAATAAAAACAAGTAAGAAACTTATATTCGGTGGAGGCCGGGATACTCGCACACACAACACAATGCCTCTTCGCATTTTATTATCCAAATTCGTTCATTTGATACCCACCTCGCTTAACCCATTTTCAGGCAGATGCTATCTCTTCATTTGGGGGATGTATAAAATAATTTTAGGCACTCTACTTGCCTTACTTGCCTTAGGATGATAAATAAGCATAAAAGTGAAAAAACGTAAAATTTAATCACTTGCAACGTTATGTTGGTTGGTTGGGCATGGTCGATTTTTTCCATTTGTTGCGCGTAAAGAGTGGAATGTTTCGTAAAACACATGTTAAAAATTTTAGGCTTTTAACTTTTTTTTGGAAAATTAGAAAATTTTCGGTAAAAAAATCGCAGTTGCGTTCCGCTGCGCACTTCTGCTCCGGCTTATTTTTAATACCAAACTGTGTGCAAAAACTTGCAATATTTGTACCAAATTTGAAGTCGATATCTTAATTTTTGCGACCAGGAAAATGCCACGCAGTGCCAACACGTACACGTACAGCACAGACGGACAGACATGGCTTAATCAGTTCCCGGGTCAGTTAAATACATTATGAAAAAAAAAAAAAAAACAAAAACAAAAAATGAGAATACCTTCAGTGGTTGGTATCAGAACATTAATTTTATATCCAAATTATGCAAGTCTACGTACCCGCACACTAATGCAGTTCGTTCGTTTCAAAATAATTCACACGACTAAAAAGTGTATAGTTTCTGATGTGAACTTTCGTAACTTTAGGAATATTCACCCATCCATCATATAAGACGAAGTGATCGAAGGACGGATAATGATAATGATGATGATGACGATGACACCGATGGTAGATTACAAACGGGATGACGAAATGAATACACAAATACTTTGTTGTAAGACATAATATTAATCGTTATGCTCGAAAATGATAAAAGCTCTTGATGTGTGATGAATAACGAATCAAACAAATATCGAAATCTATAAATAGCATAAATGTTAACGAAAGTGAGAAAACAAACAAAAGAAATATCTATGAAAAGTTTATCAAAATGGAGTATTTGTGATTATCTAAGATGTGATTTTTCCATTTACTTTATCATTTTCTTCTGTTTATTAATTTCGCGCTTTCGAGAAGCACTCTACGCAAGTAAAATGTTCGCAAATCTCTAATTGAAAAGAATGCGATGCTCGTGGATATTGTAGATGGGTATTGCATGCATTGGAAAGTGAAAACAATTTCCGTCGCGCCATGTATTTTATATAATAAATAAAGTAATTAATTATTACGAAGTAAATATAGTAGGATTCCCTTAATTTTATTTACCTCTCTCGGGCAAACATCCTTCTCGCTATAGGATAGGGAAAGGATTTAATAATAACACGGGCAAAAGAAATTTAAAATATTATTATTATTATTATTATATAAATTTAGCCACAGAATAAATTCTAAGACTAAAGTCTTGAAGCACTAAGGCTTTCGGCTTTATTTTTATTAATATTATTATTATTATTATTATTATTATTATTATTATTATTATTATTATTATTATTATATAAATTTAGCCAGAGAATAAATTCTAAAACTTTAACTTCACCACTTCATATGAATTCCACGTTTCGTCAGGAGTACCTCAAGGTAGCCACTTAGGACCCATTTTATTTAATCTATACATTAATGACTTGCCTTCGGCGATTAAATCTAGCGAGGATCTTAATGTATGCTGATGATGTGAAACTGTT
>KK502431.1:1297625-1378426 GCA_000688735.1 Glossina austeni | reverse complement strand
GCAAAGCTAGGTCCGCTCTTGGTTTCATCAAGAGTTGGTCCAAAGAGCTAGATGATCCGTATATTACCAAAAGGCTGTATATGTGTTTGGTTAGGCCTATATTTGAGTATGCTTCTATGTATGTGTGGTCTCCTTCATATAGGTGCTATGTAGACTCAATTGAATCTATTCAAAAGCAATTCCTGTTGTTTGCTCTGAGGAATTTGGGTTGGGATTCGTCTGCTTCTCTTCCCTAAACCTAAATAAACTAAACACTAAATCTAAATAGAACCTAACAGAAAAAATCTGTATGTGGATCAGCGCTCTCTCTTTTATATCTATTTTTGAAAATTCTGCAGAATTAAAAAAAAAAACCAAAAATAATAAGTCATGAATTCTTACCAATTGGCAGCCCTGCTCTCTGTCTCTATGCATGTATGTATGTAATGTGCTTAATCCGCATTGACGAATTTCAAATTTAAACAATAAGAAGTTTGTTCGGTTTGGTTTTCCGCATGTTATCCGTAATTTTGGTGACATCTTAGGTAAAATTTGGTGGATGTAGTGCGGTTGGTTGGTTGGTTCCGGTACACAGCGGCTTGCGTCGCATGAGTTTTGTTGTTGCATCCAGTCATGCCTGTGTCCGTTATACGTAGAAGTGCAATCTGCGGTG
Source organism: Glossina austeni (assembly GCA_000688735.1). Taxonomy (NCBI): domain Eukaryota; kingdom Metazoa; phylum Arthropoda; class Insecta; order Diptera; family Glossinidae; genus Glossina; species Glossina austeni. The sequence goes on along the minus strand of KK502431.1, from coordinate 1,377,774 downwards.
TGTCGGGATTACACTTAAAGCTAAGGGTAAATAACTTAAAGTTAAACTCATTTAAAACTAAGTCTGTTGTATTAAGCAGATACTACCTGTGACAGGTAGCACAGGTGCGCGGATTGAGATTGCCAAGTCTTTGCTTCAAATCGAACTCCAGACTGACTGCAGGCAATCATCTTATAGTACGCAATGTTTTAAGGAAACCATAGTTTTCACCTCCTCGTCCTTTGTCGCTCCCGTTGAAATCAACTTGTAATTGATTAAAGCTTCTGTTGTTCCCCTAACCACACACAATGGAGGTAATGTATACGATACGGATATGTCTACTATCTCTGTCTCTAAGAATAAACTTCAAGTGGCGGTGCAAAAGTGTGCGATATATGTTTATACGAAGCGTAAATATGATAGCATATCGTTGTTGTTGCTTGTTAAACATTTTAGATAGAAATTCACCGACCTATTTAAATATCCGAAACTTAATTCTTATTCATCAGATTATTCTGACCTATATTCCGAGGTTCCGATGTATCATAAATTTCAGTTCATTAAATCTCAACGTACGCAGAATCTTATGCCTGCTCTGCCAGGCCAAAGGTATCCATTATTTAATATTGGGCTGTAAGAGGCTTCTACCTATCTTATTAGTATTATGCAGATGGAATTACGGGCGATTCATTCATTATCTTCGATTAATCTTCAATTTAATTTTGCTCTAATTTTAAGTTAGTCTTATTTTATTTAATCTTAAGTAAATAAATAAATGAATAAATAAATTAATAGATAAATAGATTTATCGAAATTAATTTGTTTTTATTTCTCTAAATTGTATTTGAATCAGGCCTTGCTCGGAAATATCCAAAATTTAGATAGTTTGTCCTTTAGCGAAATAATTAATTAATTAATTACTTAATATTAATTTTATAAGCAATCGCTCCAAGTTATCAAACACTAGCCGAGCGTCAATTAAGAGCAAGAGCAAGAGCAAGAGCAAGAGAAAGTTTATTAGCAAGTAACCCACATTTTTATACTCAAATTTTAATTGAATTTCGTTAACTTCCTTGCTTTCTTGAAGAAGACAGAAGACAGAAGAAATACAGAAATCTCGAAATCTCGAGATCTCGAAATCTCGAAATCTATTAGAATTTCGCTACGAAATCGAAATAAATACCGGCGGGCTTAACGTAATAAATATTTTATATAATTGTGCTCATAAAAAAGTTTAATAATATTTTTTTTTTTTTTTTTTTTTTGAGAAGAATTAAAAGTTATTCATAAGAGATACGCAAACTTGTTGTCTAGCTGTCGTTCATTGGTTGCACGCTTTGATTGCTAAGACAGTTGTGTGCAACAACCCAAAATCCACAAGTATTGACGCCTCACTAAAATTTCTCATTGTTAATGAAAAAAATTATTCCCTCTATAATGTAAAATTTCTTAATATATTTAATAAATTTCAGAGCAAAAAACGCAACGAAAACTTTCCAAGTTTAGAGCTCGAAAATTTCCCAAGAACACAAAACATCTCATAAACACAGTACACATATCATATACATTTGATGAAATGAACCGGAATAGCCCGGTAAGTTTCATTTAGTTTATACCCCTGCGTAAGGACGTAACCGCTATATAAAATATAATAAAAACAAGAAACCAGTTAAATATTGCGCGTATATACGATGTGTCGAACTCCTCCTCTATACATATAAAAATTCTCTATCTGCATGTATATATATATATATATGCTTTATTTTTGGTTGAGTTTTATTTTATAATCCAGTTTTGTGTTTTAAATTGAATTTTATTTTATTTTATTTTCGTTTTTTTGATTTTTTTATTTTTACTATCATGAACTTTAAAAAGGTTTTTTTTTTTTTTTTTTTTTTTTAAAGCAGAGAAGCACTCATTAATTAAACGTAAGTCATAAACAAGAGAGAAAAAACTTTTAGCTTAGACCGAATTCTTAGGTACCCAACAAATTAATATTAGCAGTAATTGAAGGCATATTTTATTTGTAGCTTATCCAGCTTAACCTGGCTGTGGTCCAGTGTTCGTAAGCCGTAAGTACTATATTTTTTTTTTTTTTTTATTTATACCCACTACTGAAAGATAGAGAGGGTACACTCCTTTTCTCAAAATGTGTGCAACACCCAAAAGGAAGCTTCAAAGACTCTATAATGTATATATATATTCTCGATCAGTATGAAATTGAAAATTGATTAAGCCATATCTGTCCGTCTGTCTGTCTGTCTACCCTGCGCGGTTTGTGTTGTTGACAATATTCTGGTCGCAAAAGTTAAGATATCGGCTCAAAAATAGCAAAAACTTTGGAAGACCTTGCAGGCAGGTTGGTAATGGAAATGGGCCAAATTGGTCGAGAGCACAAGTTACAAAAGATAGAAGGTTGAAAGTTTCCGCACATCTACTTTACATACGAAAAACTTTAGTATTTATGTGCCAAAAAAGGGGAAAAAAATCCGCACAAAGTTACAAGTGATCAATTTTTCACATTTCTATTTTTTGAAGATGAAATTATCTGCGCAAAAATGCGTTAATTCGAAATTAATTATGGCGGGCGTCTCGACGTAGTGGATTAATTTTCTCTTCACAATACCGTTGATATCGTTGGTTGGTATCAAATAAAAAGACTTCGAGAGTAGAAGGCGATAAGCTAAGTACGTTAATTCTAAATTAATTATGGTGGACGTCACGGTGTGTTAGACTACATTTTCTTAACAATAACTTTTAGTGAAGAATAGAAGGAAGATGAGGTTAAATTTTATAGCATTCACTTTTCAATAACAATAAATAAAAGCGTGGGGCGCCAAAGATTTTAATGGTGGTGGATATTCGACATTCGGCCCCATCCGAACATAACTTTTTTACTTGTGTTTTTTTTTTTTTTTTTTTTTACCAACAAAATAGAAATTATATTTGACTTTGGTCGAATCGTTTAGTACGCTGCTGGCCCACTGACTTCTACATCGTGCTTGATCCCAAGATATAAAACCCCTTCGTTCGACGTGCTGGTCAGGTGCGTGGATCGTATCGTACAAATCTAATGTCCAATGTCATCGTACATCTTGCAAATTGTTTTTGTATAGAGCTTTGCACATAGACGTTATATAACTTCTTCTAGTCATTACGGCCGTATTTATATCAAAATTGATCTATCTGTCTTTGTCAAATGCAGGTCAGTTCAGTTAGATCCTCAATCCTAAACCAAAGATGTTCAGAGGCTTATGGTGATGCTGCTCCGTCATATCAACAGTTGTCGGTTTTACTTTCAACACGAATTGACTGAAAATGCGATTTTTTTTGGCCCCTTGTTGCAAGAGTTGTTCAGGATACGCTGTTGCAGCCCAAATGGGAAGTTCTGCCACGCCCAGCGTACGCACCAGACATGACACTGCCTTATTACCACTTGTTCAGATCGGTACATCGGGCATGGCTTGGCTGATACACAGGTCAGGCAAAATTGAAGAAATGCGAAAATGCGTCGATGGGTGGATCGCTCCCAAACCAATATCAGTTCTTTCGACATGATATCGCCATGTTGCCAAAAATATTGTAAAACGTTTTACAAAATGACGGAAACTATTTTAGTTAATATATATTTTGTGCCAATTTTCCGCAGTAAATGCCTTTCTCAAGCGAAAAAGCGAACACAATTTTTGCAAACACCTAATGTGTACGTATAATAACAATATGTATGTATATAATTTGGGGTGTCGTAAGATTCGCAAGAATCGGAACAATTAAGTGAAAAGACTGAAACTCGAACCGCTTACGAACAAATCGAAAATAACCTAGAAACCTGGGGTCGCGTCAACTCCATCTAACCCTTTCCGGTCGCCAATTGACAATATACTGGCTGTTTCGCCATATTGCTTCGCGGAGGTAATGCTAATAATCGTCAATCATCGATCAGGTCCGTCCGAAGTCCTAATTCAATTTTACCGCCATTTGTTCAATTTCGAGTCTTAAACTTATAATGCGGGTCTTTGCATATATGCATAATCGAGTGATTGATTTTTTGTTTGTCCCGCGTTTGGCTTTGAACTTCTCTTTTAATTAATTTAATTGATTGCACGAATCAAAAATTTTAAATATTATGTAAGTTTTTTGCAATAATCATGCAATTCGGTTAAGCGATTCAAGCGTTAAGAGAACACAGCATGTAAATTATATTTTTGCTGCGTGTTGTTGCAGGAGAGTTTCAAGGTGAACCGCTTCCATATTGTCATAGTTACACATGATCTCTTTTTTTTTTTAATAAACTTTTTAAAATATTTATATATATATATATTTTTTTTTTTTTTTTAATCTTTAAAATTTGCAGGAAGAAATCTGAGTGAAAGTTTTTCTAAAAAACTTATCTAGAAGATTTATTGCCATTACTTAAAACTAATCTAACTAACTGTCGGTAGTAAGTGAAGAGTATTTATTACGAAGGAAAATGAGTCAAGAATTGTTTTAAAAAAATTGCAAAAAAAAAAAAAAAAAAAAAAATTTCCGCTCTCTAATATTCAACATATTCAATAAGAACTTCTCAAGTTCGATGCACTAAACTCAGTATCGTCTTAATTGTCAATGAGGCATCGATAGCCTACGAAATTCAGAACGTGACAGCCCGCGGATCATTAATATAGTGATTTTTTTTTTACTATGCTCCTTATAATGGCTCTATATAGTTGTAGAAGAATTCCCTTTGCTTTTTCGCTTTTTTCCCTTAAAATGATTTACTAGCGCCGCGGCATATACGAAAGCTAATTATATTTTAAAAAGAAGAGAGAAAAATTTTTTATTCCCCGAGAAGGCAATCTCAACATCGGATTATTGCCAGAAATATATATGAAATTTTATCGCATCTATTTTCACGCCCCCAAGTTCTCTTTGTCCAGACACTGTTAGTCCCGGAAGAAGTGAAGGTCAAAAAATTAAAATCAATTCTAATCAACATTTATATGATCGATTGATTAATTAATTAACACTATTTCGGCATTTGTAGCTTTTTTCTAATTTATATCGTCCTGTGTTGCAAGTAATTGAAATTGAAAAATGCCGATGGCATAGCATAATGTATATAAATGAATTAATTTAAATACTATTGTAATTTAATGAACTTTCTCCAGAAATTTATTTTAATATAAAAATAAAAAAAAAAATAAAAATAAAAATAAAAATAAAGCAATAACAATAACAACAACATTAATAGAAAAAAATATGCGATATGTGAAGTGCTTAAAATAGAACACACTAACACACGGCCATTCACAATTATACACACACCGCACGTCTTGTTTTGAAACCATGTTAAACGAAATTGCAAAGTTGGTCAAACATGTGACAAAAGCGCACAAACGAGAACATATTCGACTAAACTGTCATTAAGGCAGACAAGGCAGTCAGTCAGTCAGTCAGTCAGTCAGTCAGTTAGTTAGTCAGGCAATCAGTTACTCAATTATTCAGTTATACAATGAAGTAGCTAAGCAAAAACAGACAATAAAGCAAAGCAAGCAAGCAAGCAAACAGGCAAGCAGGCAAGCAAGCGAGTGTGGCTGGCTAAGCAAGTTACTCAGCCAGCTGGTAACCTAGAATATCACTATCGATAGAAGCTTACAAATATACTTAAGCTAAATATGTGTATAGGCATCCACGTCTGCTTTCATAGCATGCACAACAGTTATATATATGTTCATGTAGAGAGAAAAGTATATGGATAACTATAGCATACATATCGTCTGCTATATATAAAAATTTCAATAAAATTGTGCAAAGTAAGAGAAGTTCCTGCCCGAAATAAGTACCGAAAAAAATCAAATGAACATATGATAAACGGAAGGCTATGTTCACTAAACCCTATGCGCCCATTTTCGATCGAAGAACTATTTCTTATTGATGCCCTTCGCACGCAAATATATTAGAGTTTTGTCAAATGTTTTATAAAGCGCTGGCTCTAACCATAATCGAATTGAACTATGGTCTCGATCAAATCCTTGAAATTCATGGATCCGCGTATAATTATTTAAGAAACTTTCTATTCCTTTTTCTAAATTCCAGCCTTATAGTTTTAGAGCTTCGGAGAGGAAGAGAGAAGGAGAGAGAGAGAGAGATTTTATTTAAATCATAAATTCATTCTCGTACGTCAAGTTCAAAAGTCAATAAAATCAAAGTTGAAGTGAATGTTCAATTAAAAATTTTCAGATAATTCCATAGCAATAAGATAGAGAACAGGTAAGTTCGTATATCTATGTCGTCCTGCCTCCCTGTCTGGTTGCATCACTTTGCTTAGAAGAACAAACTTGGTCTCCAATTATTGCTTCTCTCGCTTGCTAGATTGAAATTGAGAAAAATTTGCTATTACGAATAACTGATAATTAATTACAACTGTTCTGTGTAAACTATGAGCTCAAAAGTTTAGAAGTGGGATTTTGCATTCCTTGTTATACCCTACACCGCTTGGTACCGCTTAGTATATTAAGTATTGAAGCATTGAAGATAGACTCATCTTTTATTGAACCAATCGAAATAATTCTATATCGACTTAAAAGTCTATCTGTCCGCCTATGTGACGTCTGACGTCTGTTCAGCCTACAGACTGTAATATCGATTCGAGATACTGTTTTGAACCAAGAGCGGCGAACCCTACTAAAAATGGAGAGGGCCGCACACTTTCTAAGACCATTCCATATAATACAGTAATTTATTTCGAACGACTTGTTTTGCTATATAATTATGAAAATAAAATCGAAATTTCTCCGCAAAAAATGCTGAGCAATGATACTTTGACAATACAAAATTGAAGTGAAAAATATGGATCTGGTGAGAGAATTTCTTGAACACTCTCTCACAACACCATTATTACGATAAGTAAACCATGGCATGACATAAATGGCTCCCACTTTTCATATTTTCTGATGAAAATTTAGTATTAATATGATATAGACCGCGTTGGTATATTTGTTGGACTGCACATACTAATAGGATTCTCATGAAGCTTTTATAGGACAAGAAGGTGCTAGATTTTCCCTAGATTTTCATGTAAATACGAGAAGAATTTTATTAGGCGAAGTAGTGCAAAATTTTTACCTTCCTTTCCGGACTTGTACTTTCAGTCAGTTTAAAGAAAACATCATCTCAACTTTGCAAATTGACGAATGGAAACGAACAACATAAGTCTAAGCGGAGTTTTCCGAAGCTCTGTGTGCCACCGTTATATTCTTTCCTTGAACGGATAATTCCAATTCATGGACCATAAACACGGGTCGACAACTTTTGTGGCATAGCACGATGTTCGCACTAATCAAAAAAAAAAAAAAAAAAAAAAAAATAGTAAATAAGAAAAAATTTATATTCGATCTGGGGCGTATTTACTAAACTGTTATACTGACACTTGTAAAAAAAAAAAAAAAAAAGACCGAGGGAGTAAAAAAGTTGTATTCGCCTGCAGGGGAATCTTCTATGTCCACTACCATTCATGCTATCGCACCAATATTTAAGTTTGCCTAATTTTTATTACTACCCGATCACTAGTAAGGAGTTTAAGAAATTCTACATTAATTTTTTCTAATTAAACACAATGCACCTGCATGTGTAGAATATACAGAATAATTTTTATATCCATCACAAAAGGCTGAGGGGTGTATTCATTTTGTCAAAACGTTTTCAACGCCCACAAGTAAGCATGAGGGGATTTAATTTTTATATCAAATTACTATTACGGGTCGATTTTCATCATAACGTATTAAAATTTAGACCTTTTTTGTCCTACAAAGGATCGACTTTCGTGAAAATCCTTATATAGGGTAGGATTCAAAAAATAGACCACGATCGTTCAAACTTGGTACAATTTTTCCATATAACGTGTAGGGCAATAGCGTTTGTCTTTGAGTCAAAACCTATCCAAATTTCATCAAAATATCTCAAAAATTATGACCTATAGCAGCCTAAACACACACTTACATGAACAGACAGGCTTAGATCGGTTCAGAAAATGATTCTGAACGTGTCCGTGTATACGTCCGCGCAGACTTAATACACTGCACCACAAGTGGTGGGGGCAATAAAAAAATTAATTAAACAAATTTTCACATGGTTTAAAGTCTCTACAATACAGTTGTACGAGTGGAACTGATGGCAATCAATCATGCTCTGACACGAGCTATGTGGTGCTACTTCATTTCCCGCTACTATTTCCCGCTGTGACGGAGGAGTGGCTACCTTATTACGCTTCACAAAAAGGGGAACAGGCATTATGTTGAGAACTATAGAGGCATTGCCAAGTTGAATATCTAGCCTAAATTGCTTAAACAAATTGTTACGCATCAAATCTTATATTTTCTTTCGCTATCAAATCTTATATTTCTCCATTCCAACATGGCTTTCGGAAAAAAAGATCCTCTGTTACGAATCTCTTCAAGTTTACTTGCCGTGTTTTCAAGACTTTTACTAGTGGCTCTCGCACGAATGTCGTATATACTGATTTTAGGAAAACGGTTGACTTAGTTAACCATAATTTATTGATCTTCAAGATCTATCTATACTTCTATGCCTTCTAGCTTCCCTTTCTGCTTAGGGAAATGGATAAACTCGTATCTGCACAACAGATCATTCAAGGTTCTGTTTAATTTCATCATTTCGGATGAATTTCCCGTGACGTCCGGCGTCCCTCAAGGCAGTCATCCAGGACCCCTTTTATTTAATTTATACATTAATGATCTCCCCTCGGTGATCAAATTCAGCCAGATCTCAGCCAGTGGTCGTTACATTTTTCTAACAAAATGCAAGAAGCTTTCTTTCTTAAGAAGGAAATCATTCAGTACTGAGTATATCATTGAATCACAAAAGTTAGAAAACATTGATTCGTTCATCGACTTGTGGGTTTTTTTTATTAGACCAAAGATTACGTTTTAATTGCTAGGTCCGCGCTTGGTTTCATTAAGAGGTGGTGCAAAGAGCTGAATGGTCTACACATTACAAAAAGGCTATACATGAGCTTAGTCAGACCAATACTTCAGAATGCCCCTGTTGTGTGGTCTCCTTCTTATAGGTGTTATGTAGATTCAATATAATCCGTTCGAAAGCAATCCTTGCTCTTTGCCCTTAGGAGTTTTGGGTTGGACGCGCTTGTCTTTGTGCCTTTGTGTTTAATTTGCGGAGTCTTTTGCAGAAACTTAAACGATATCTCTCACTCTCTAATCTTAATATCGGACTCTTTAAATTGTATCAAAATAACTATCCTGATGTCCGATTTCAACTAACTTGCAATCTTGACATCTTGTTATGATTCGAAACTTAACTAGTGTTGTTTACTGTTATCGATTGCCAAGCTTTTGCATCGCATGTGTGCCATGGCTTAGGGCTTCACTCGCAACTCGGATCTTTATTGGCTGTGGGTGTATGTCTGAGCTCTATGTACGCATACTCTTGTTTTGCTTTTTTTTTCTCTCTCTCCTATTTATTTATACATAAATTTTATTCTTCTCTTTTTATACTTTCTTCATGATTTTTATTTATTTTTTTTTGTTTCTTTGCTTATCTTTATTTTGCATCTTTTGTATTAGTTTAGAATAAGATTTACTCCCACGGGTCAATTGAATTCGGCTGCATGTGTAAATAAATAAATAAACAAATAAATAAATAAAATGAATATCAATTTTTACAACTTTATTCAAATGATTTATTGTTTTGTACGGACTGAACGCACTAACATAACATTAATACTGCATAACAAAATGCTGCGTTCAAGCTGGAGTACAAGTTGAGACAGAAGCTAGGACAAAAAATTCATGTAAAAACGTATATTTTTTCTTATTGTTGAACCGGGCTATTTCAAAAACGGAAAGAAGAGACTATGCAAAAAAAGAGCTGGGTGTATACGGGAAGTCAAGAAAATATATCCAACTAAAAATATATAGAAAATCAGCACCATGACGTAATATAAATACACAACTCTCAAATATTAGATGCGCAAGCATATACACTCAACATAACACATACCTGAAGCGTAACATTATCCAAAATAAAAAATAAAAAAAAAAAAAAAAAAAAAAAAAAAAAAAAAAAAAAAAAAAAAAAAAAAAAAAAAAAAAAAAAAAACAAGTAAGAAAATTAAATTGGGTCGGGACCGAATCTTTTATACTCATCACCGTTTACTCCAAAAAAAGACAAAACAAGTGAAAGAAAAAAATTTGCACGCTCTATAGAATGAAGTGGACGCAGCTAAGTTTTTCTGTTTTCAAAATAAAAGTTTTTGTCGTACAGGCGTGTCCTTTGAAAAGTTTAAGTCAATTCTCAATACTTTTGCAAATTTGTAGGCGATATTTCCATTTTCGCTAACGGGAGATTGTTTACCACAAATACTACACAATTGGCCAAGATAGACAGATGGACAGACGAATAGGCGGACATGTTTAGCGGCAATGAAGAATTGAAACTGGCCAAGAGTTTGTATACTTTATAGAGTTTTTGAAGCTTGCTTCTGTGCGTTATAAAGTTATTGAAAAAATAACTAAATTTTGATACATTATAATATTGGGTACGCGCGGTCAATTTTTTCTATTTTAATCCAAAGATGCTACAGCATCGCCCATAGAATATGCGTTCAAATTGTTGTACATTTATCTGCTATAGTTTGCGACTAATGAGCAAAAAGCCAATTTTTCATTCTGTTTGAAACACGCAGGTGTTCTTAGTTTACGTGGAGCTCTGGGCATGCCCTTCGACTGATTTGGCCCATTTATAATAACCCCTTGCGTGCAAGAAGTTCAAATGTTTTTTCGAAATTTAAAGTCGACAGCTCCATGTTCGGCGCCAGTAGAACAGACATTAGACAGACGGACAGATAAATACGCTTAAATTGATTTATAATTTGATGCTGATCAAAAATATATATAGTTTGTGGGGTCCCTGATGCTTTCTTCTGGGCGTTGTAAACGATTTGACAAAATGAATACATTTGAACGCATATTCTACGAGCGATGCTGTGTTATCTGTGGACAAAAATGGAAAAAATTGGCCACGCGTACTCAATATTATAATGTATCAAAATTTAATTAGTTTTTCAATAACTTTATAATGCACAGAAACAAGCTTCAAAAACTCCATAAAGTATATAAATTCTTGGCCAGTTTTAAGTATGGAATGTACCTAAACATGTTCGCCTATTCATCTATCCATCTCCCTGTCTTGCCCAACTGTGTAGTATTGGCGGTAAACAATCTCCCGTTAGCGAAAATAAAGATATCGCCTACAAATTTGCAAAAGTATTCAGAATTGATCTAAACTTTTCAAAAGACACGCCTACAACGTCCACATGCCACTGTACGACAGAAACTTTTATTTTGAAAACAGAAAAACTTAGCTGCGCCCACTTCATATTATGGAGCGCGCAAATTTTCTTCTTTCACTTTTTTTGGAGTCTTTTTTTGGAGTAAACCGTGATGAGTATAAAAGATTCGGTTCCGACCGAATTTAATTTTCTTACTCGTTGAAAATTATATACAGTTACGAGTTAGTGTTTTAGAACCAACACCATCATATTTTTATCTGCAACAATCTGCAAGAAGACGGGGCTGATGTTTTCCGTTTGTGTGGAGTAAACAACAGAGGTTCGCAATAGAGGTTTATGTTGCATTGGAGACGTGTGCTTTGATCAATTTAGTCCATTTTCCAAGGAAAATCAACTTCTGCCTTAGTTTTTCATCCACGCTAATCATTTCTCTGACTTGCATTATAATCTTTGGCTTTAGAAATGCTTGTCATCTGTAATGATTCAATGAACTCAATCAATTTATTCAAAGCTTATTGAAGTGCACAAAATAGAGTGAATACAAGTTGGGATTGACTTATACTGTCGGATGATGCTTTAAGATGATGGTTTCAAATGGAGAAATCACTGTTTGATTCTCAGTCCGCTGTAGTGTTTATTGCGTCCTTTCTGGGTAATCAAGATGAACCTATTTATCTTGCTTATACATTACGTCTCACATATACAGATGCCAGTGTTGGAAAGTCGATCAGTGCCATCTTTTCACTTATTATCATAAAGTTGCTTTTAGCGCGATTAGCTTAATGTTAAGTACTTTCTATAACTTATAAATTATGTTTAACAATATTAAATAGCAGGAAGCAAAAAATCGCTTTTTCCACATGAAATTTTTTGTAAACAATTCACGTTTATATAAAATTAAAGTTATTGTAAAAATGTTGAATTTTTTCCCCGTTTGGATGTGGCGTCATCGTCTGCTCTCTATTTGCCCCTTTTAAATGACCTGTTGTTCTATTTATAAGATTACTGCATATATGCATATATTTATATATGCATATATATATATATATATATATATATATATATAATATTTATATAGGTTTTTTGCAAAGTTTTCTTATTTCGCTTATATTATTGTTAGCTGTCAGTAAAGCACAGACACTCCAGGGGATTTTTTTGTAGATTTGTACTTCCATGCAGTACGTTGGTGAACCCATATGGGAAAAAAAATAAAAATTCTTGTAGTTTACTTCAAATAATCATAAAACGAAGAATCACATATTTTTGGCTAACGCTTTTCTTTCTTTAACCACGTTTTTGAAAGAAGACTTTTTTTTAAACTAGTCTCCAACATTACATGCATGATGAGAATGCTAGGAGATATCTACTCTTCTTTCGGATAATTATTATTATTAGGTAGCTATTCGCAGAGAGAACTACTAAATAACGAAGAATTGCTAAGAAATATTTCAAAATAGGATATAGTGGCAGAGACAACTAACAACTAACTGACAACATATATCAATGTTTTGTTCAAAAATCCAAGGACTCGAAGGTGTTTGTTGCAATAACACTAGTGTAGCGCTGTAAATTAACGGGAGCAAAAATTCCATTAATGTTTTATTAATATGACGTCACAATGTTTCAAATGCTCACAAAGCAAAAGCATACAAAATTTATAAAGTTTATAAGTGAACATGCGCTATAGTACGAAAAAAAAAAAAAGAAGCGAACCAAAGATTCGGTAGCAAACACAACTTGTTTTGATTTTATCGTTTACTTTATATTAGAGTTCTAAAGTTTATATTCGATTAATGTCTTAATACATTAGGCTGAAAATTTCTCCTATTGGAATAGGGGAAAATTGTTGTTAATTGCTAATAATGTATCTTTATTTAACTCTTAATTGCCTATTGCTGCCAATTGTTCAGTTCCACATTCCAGCTCCATTTAATTGTATCAAAAACGGATTGATAACCATAGACAATAAATCATTTTGCGAAAAGAGGAATTTCAACATTACTTTTATATCTTTGTTTGACATTTCAATGTGCTGAGTGTGAGAAACTTAAGTGTATTACATGGAGAGATATTTTCGAGTATACTACAAAGGCGTGATTTACCTAATTGGTTAAAAGTTACTTCCCATCTGTTGTCATGTAAGCTATCAAGGCTTGATGCTGCATTTGAAAATTTGCCCCAGATTGTCGGGAAATACTCTATATATGTCCAAATGAATATAAAAGAGGAAGATCCAGTAATCTAGAAAGGGAGATAGAAACTAAAAAAGCCCGAGATCGCAGGCAAGCTTCTCCCGCCAAAAGTTATACGGGCTGATTGAAGAGACGCAAACTTCCAGGTTGGAAAGTATTTGCACGGACTGAGTGCATTAAATGGAATTTCGAATGCTTTGTGTTACAACAAAAATTGCAACTGCGTTGCTGCATTTCATTCATAGATAATGTGAAAATTTGTACCCTAATAAATAATATAAATACATAACCATTTGTCTACATCTACATTATATTAATGATAAGCGCATAATGTTGCCAAAAGTCTACGTACTTTTTTTTTTTTTTTTTTTTTCAAAATAATTACTTAATTTATTTTTTACGTAACCTCTGACTACATTCCTTTAAGAAACGATTTTTTTTTAATTAAAAAAGAAAATCAAGCTTTTGAGGGTTAATATAGTAAAGGATCATATTGAAAAGTCTCCGTGATTTCGAGCTTCTTTTTGTAGACTGCTCTTTTCGAATGTTCCGAAACTGTCATGTGGTTGATGCTTAGTGCCTCTGCTATTTCCTGACAGCTTGCGTGCCGGTCGTGCTCCACAAGTTGCAAAGTTTCATCAACATTTTCAGTGACTGCGAGATGTGCATCTTTGACATCGAAATTTCCGGAACGGAATCGAGCAAGCCAGTCCGGGGTCTTTCGTTCACTCACAGTGTTCTCACGGTAAACTTCACAAATTTTTTTTTTTGCGCATTGCTACAGCTATTTCACTTTCTTCAAATCAGTATAACTTTTTACACGAGCAAAGGCTTAGAAAAAAAGCATTTGCACAAAAAATGTAAGCTGAAATGTTTTTCATTTGCGGAAGGCAAAGTCAATCAATTCGAAAGGGCTGAATTAGAATATTCGAACGTTGAAGGCTCGAAAACGCACTGTACATATTCCTGTAAATAATTTGTAAATAATAAAAATTTTTTAATGGATAAGAATTGTAAATAAAGCCTATGGATATCCTAAAAATCACAATTCAGTGCTACTAACTTGATGTCAAAAGGAGATGAACAAAAAACGTAAAATTGCAAATGGCTACGTTACGTTACAGTATTTAACACATTTTATGTTTACATTTACATTTTCCACATCTTACACCAGTTATTGTGCAAGGCATGTCCCCTATTTTCTCTTTTCAATTTTCAAGCATTGCGTATTAAACGTGTTTGTAAACGAAAAAGTATGCATCAAAGACACTATAGTGCACATATACGCGTGATCAGTATCAAAAATGAAGTAGTCGCTTTATTGATGCCTACTTGATCGTCGGTTCTCTGACAACTGCAATTTTATAACTCTTTTTATCCGTATCACCCGCATCCATCTGAAATGCGAAAAGTGGCCCATACAGGCTAAGCCTGCAGTTTTTAAATAAATAACATAATTATTTTCGTTTGTGTTTGATTCTCTTGTACCCACTAACTGTATCGTAAAAAAAAAAACTCCAAAACAATGTCAACACTTCACTACGTTGGAGGGGTGTGGCCGATTTTATCCTTTTTTGTGCGGGTGCTACATTTTCACCCGTAGAATATAGGTTGCAATTTTTATTGTTATATTTGTTGTAGTTGTACGAGCAATGGTCAAAAAACGCAAGAAATCCAAGGTGCTCTCCGTTTTTTTTTTTTTTGTTTTTTTTTTGTCCGTGTGTGCGTGTTTTCCGAGTAGTCCACCCATTTTCAATATCAAACTGCACGCACGCATGCTTCCAATATTTTTGCAAACTAGAAGTCGATTGCGTTATCACGCAAATCGGACGGGCGGACGTACAGACATAACTAAATCGATTAAGAATTTGATACTGATCAACGATATACGTGCTTTGGAGCATTCTTTTGAATATTGCAAAGATTTTCATAAAATAATTACAGTAATAACGGTTCGGCGATCCGTATAAAAGGTTCTCTTATAAACAAATACGACTGGGATCAAAAAAACAAAGTGGATTTGTTTATAAAAGAACAAAAAATCTTTATTCGTTCTTTCAAAGCAATTTCTTCGCTTATATAGCACCCAAATATTCAAACTTCATTATCAGCAGTATGGACTAGTGAAAGAGATTTATAATGTGCAACATAGCGATAATCGAATAAAACTGTCGGTCTTTCGGTCTTGGTTCATCTTTTGCACTATATTCATTAGATTGGTCGGTTGTTTCCGGGTTGTATGCATCTCTCTGCAATGCATGCAATGCATGACGTCCTTGTAGTCGGAAATCATTGTTTCACAGACATAGTAAAAATCGATTAATTCACTCTTGAAGGTTTGCAAACACTGACATGTGGAGCTCTCTATCCTTTGAAGAATATATTAGTATGAATAGATGTTAATGCCGATAGATGTTTTTGCCCCCAGAATTAAACAAAAAGTCCGTGCGTATATAGCATCATTTCCGTAATATGCATAGTAACTAGAAATATATATTTCAAAAGGTAGTATCTGTACTATATTCCACCAACAAGGGATGGCAATGTTATCAGTGGTATCACAATTATCGGCTCGCATAACATTTTGAATAAATTCCGTAAAATATTTATTTGTTTTTTAGGAACTTCCAGTAATATGTTAAAAGAATGTTAAGAGAATTTTTTCTTTTTTTTTTCATAAATTAAGTTAAAAAAGTTGGACAAAGTTTACATATGTGCAGGCAAAAACTTGGATTAGCGCCTTAAGCAAAAAATTGCCAAAATCTTTTCTTCTTTTTGAACTTAATTACGAACAATAAAAGAGTGGAGAAGATTGCCCAGGCACATGGGAATTATAAAAGGAATTATATGATGTTATGTTAAAACACTTCATTATTCTTAAATATTTAAACATTTTTCGATCTTTGCCAACAAGTATACATTTATTGTATTTGTACTTTTAAGATTATATATATAGTTCGTAGTCCATCGTCGTAGTCTGGAAATAATAACAAATTGCGAGCACAAAACTTGGAGCCGCACCATGTATTTAATATTTATATATAAATTTGATGAAATGTACCAGAACGACAATCCTATCCTATTTATAAGTTGCAAGCGTTATCGTAAATATATCTTACATGACCGATAATAACTGTAATGCAAATAATATTTTAATGTCTGTTATAATCGATGTAAACTTCGAATCCTCGATATTACCAACGATCATAAAATTGTGTCACGTTTTTAACGAAACATAAATTTTATTTACATATAAGGATTTATCACATTCTGGTGAAATGGTGGGTATCAGAAGATTCGGTTCGAGTCGAGTATAATCTTTCGCTTGCTTTTTGCTTATTTTCTTACAATGAGCGACGTACATCAATGCGACCTTGCATAAAGTTCAATTACCTCAGATAGCTGGTGTTTTATATTATTTGCGTGGTTGTTTCTGTTTACATCTGTATGCAAGCATCGTTTTTTTTTTCGGGATATTTTTCCTCTCTCCTTTCCTATAGCGCTTTTTATTTATGATCACATGCGATTTTTAATTTATATAAATATTCATTAATATAAACTAGCACTGTCTCGAAAAGGTATATATGTGGTGTAGATAAGTCTACGCATATTTTCGTAGGAAAAGTGTGTGAATACTCCTAGCGAAAATTAAGCTGGTTTGCTTTCCCAAGCTCACAAGCATGTCTCCGAAGCATTTGATTCATCAGCGTTGAGGTTAACTTTTCCGTTTTCTCCAACTCTCTTCTCTCTCTCTCTCTCTCTTTCTCTCTTTTTCTCTCTCTCTCTCTCTCTCTTTCTCTCTTTCTCTCTCTCTCTCTCTCTCTTTCTCTCTAATCTCTATTATCATTAAATGCCGATCGTAATCAGTTAAGGCTAGTTTTCAATTTTCATATTGAATTTTTGCATACTGTGATTGAGTTTTCAGTTTGTTGGGAATGTTTTTTTTTTTACTAGTTTTCTTGTTTTTATCAAGTGACTCGTTTTATTGTTTTATTGTGTCAGTTAATAGTCAATTGGGGGAGTTTCGTGTTCAACATTTCATGTTAAACAAAAACCCTAAATTTATCTAACTTTCGGTTTAATTTTTGTTGAAAACGCTCCTTAATCCTGAATTCAATCGGAATTTGTAAATTAGCCGAACAAAGGGAAAAGCAATGATGAATGAACGAAATTTTTGTAAAAAAAAAAGACATACCTTTCACTTCCTTAGGTAAGATACATTCAAACCTCGTAAGTATAATGAGGCTCGACAAATAGTTGTTGATAATGTGGTCACAAATTGCACTTCTATGCAATAATATATGCAGTAAATGATTTGATTTATGCTATAAAAAGCGACAAGGCATCCGAGGAAAAAGAAAGTTTGAATAGGAAATTTTTGTCCTTTTAGTTCGTCATACGCCATACAAGTAATTCATATAGTGATATATATTTTTTTTAAAACCGCCCTTCCCGATACTTTCTTACTTCAGTAACGCAACCCTTTTACCAGACACGTGCAACGTCTTATTGAAGCTAGATTCTGAAAATTTGCAAAATGATGCTCAATGCTTAAGAACGAGTTATCAGTAAAACTCTTGCATGTAACTTCGTTTATTTCTCCATTAATTTTTTTGACTTTGTGATCTCCCTCTCTCTTCGTTCAACCTTCCCTTGAATTTCTCCTCTAATTGTTGCATTACTCCAAGGATAAGCAATACAAAAATGCATATGTGGTTCATAACGTCCCAATCGAATGCAATGTTAAAGATGCAGCGCCAAGTTACTTAAGAACTAGCTTATGCCTCAAGTTCCTTATAATCTAAGGTTTCAAAGCGAACTTAATCGTAATTAATATATGGTTTTCATAATCAAGCATACTTGATTCGAATTTTTAAACGTTGTGGGCTATCTTTAAATACAGCGCAACATATTTCTTAAAAGCATGTTTTTTTTCCGGATGAATCCCTAAAATTTAAGTTGACAGCTGAAATTTCTTTCAATTATTTCCATTAAATGCCTGGAAGCTTACGATGGTAATAGGAGGGAACCGCTTAATATTAAATCCCTAAATAAAGCCTTAGGCTTTGCTACAGATGCAAAAAGTTCAATGGCAGTTAAGCTTTCTAAAGCTTGTCTAAAGAGAGTTTTTAATCGATACAGTAGATGTAGATTTATTAGCATTAAGCCCGTGTTGTTTTTCAAGTATTTTTCACTTTTATCTCAATTACAGAATTCTACAGCACTATGGATCCAACTCGACATCACGATTTTATGAGCAGCAATGACAACCGTTCTCGGACAGCTTATTATGGCCGAGAGATACCAAACATGACATCACATAGCCAATATTATGCAACAGCGAATAACACTAGAGCAATCAATAGCAGTAACAGTAGTACACGCAAACAGTCTTGCGGTTGTAGCGGTAGCAATATTATGTGCAATGTTTGTCGTAGCAACACAGCTGATGATACCTGGGGAACAACGACAACACTTGTAAATGAACATACTCAGAGAGAAGATTATCGCGTAGCACATGAGCCGCCATTGGCTCCGCCAGCTCGTACAACGTTGCGGCAAAGTCCAATGTTTCTACAACAGCCACATGGACTACAAATCTTACAAACACAACCTTCCAGCATGGTTAACAGTGATGGTAATAGCACAAGTGGTGGTAATAGAGCACCGTACTGGTCACATAATTCAACAGCTGCCGCATCTGCACCATTTGCGGATGATCATCATCGTTTGAGAGCACAGCCTCAAATTGATATTACTATGAGTCGCAGATCTACTGTAGTGGACAATGCATTTGGGCAAAGTTATAAACCACCGCCGCCATCTCCAATACCACAGTCAAGTCAAACTAGCTCTCTACCATCAACGCACTCTGTACCTTATCACCAGCCACCGCCAACCTTGCTGACGAATGCGCCCACAAGCGTGCAACCGCGCGTTGGAACAATTGGCGGAACCTCCGTGGCCAACGTAAACAGTAACTTATATTCTTCTGTCAATAAGGAACGCATTTATGAACAACCGAAATACTCCTCCAATGCAAAAGTTTCATACAACCCTAGCGCTTCCGCCGCCACCGCTCCTCTTTATGATAACCACCAACATCCACCCCAATATCATCATCATCTCCACCACGAACAAAATCATCTAAACACTGCTCTACCTGCAGGCAGAACTCTTCCTATCGATCACCATGTAATTAATCCTAGCAATTTACCTTCTTCCAAGGATCAACATCCAAGTCCAAACTACGCTCGAAAATGTCCGCAAATTTTTTCGCCTGACGATCAAAATACACCTCATCATCATTTATATATGTCAACGCCGCAATTTAGTTCCGACAAATTTACCAGGGGCTCCCCTCAGCAATCAGAGTACGCCAAACTAAGAGAAAGTCCTTTACATATACAACCCACTAGTGGGAACTCCTTTATAGTGCAACAACATTCGGATAAATATAGCAATCCACCACAAAGAGAATCACCGCAATACACTTTACAATCGACGTCATCAATGACTTCGGCGACGTCTTACTCAAGGACAAATCCAGTCAATTATTATCCTGCTGCAAGTCAATCTACCTCTAAAATACATCCGCCAGAAATGTCTCCCGTCATAAATAAGCAAACACACCTGCATTATCCGTACTCTAAAGCATCTTTAGCACCGCCTCCTCCCCACATGCAACAACAGTCTTCCGTGCTTGGTGCGAAAACGCAGGCATCAGTGCTATTGGCTCCTCCATCAGCCAGCGCTCAAAATACTATAGTTGAGTACGTCAAAAGAGAAGAAATTGAAACTTATGCAAGTCATCCGCAAACTGTGCAGTCGGCACGTAATATTTATGTCAATCCATACAATACGCCTCCCCCTACTACAGATAGCTATTGCAAAGACAACTCCTCTCTCTCAAATTCCTCATCACCATATACCGCAGGTTCGACCACTCCCAATTATCGAGTGGAATCGCCACATTGTTATCCCACCAAATATGCTAAGTTGTCCACACCGGACACGATAACTTCGGGTAAACACAGTTTGATTAATCAAAATACTCCTCCGCCGAGTAGAGCACCAAGTCAGCGCAGTCAGCAACAAACAGGATATTATTACGATAGTAACTTTCATAGCGCTCCATCCCCGGCTGTTGCTACAGCGGCTTCTCCTTCACCTTCTTCTCTTCTCTCCACAACATCACAAACGCAATTGCAGCACAATGACTATATGACCTCCCAAACTGGACCTCCACCACCTCAATCGGCTATACATCAACATAATGTTCTGCCTCCTTATGCACAAACACCGCCGCATCAAACATCTGCTGCATTAAGAAATCATGAGATTATTGTTAGTCCGCAACATCACAATTACGAAAGAGCTATTCATTTACAACAACATCAGCCTATTACCGCAAAAACAACTATATCACCCGCAAACGTGATCGGTGCTCTTCCAAAATCTCAAAGCAAACAAAAAAAACCAAATTATCGGGAGCTTATTAACCGTACCCTTGCCATAAGAAATGCTACTTCTGAAGATGAACTCAATATGAAGATTATTAAAAAAGCTCTCAATGTCGACGCTTTACGAAATTCCCCTGCGGTATCCATGAACCCCCCTAGTAGAGTTCCTATTATACCTGCGCCTGGTCCACATTTGACACATTCTACAGCTGACGATAGAGTTTCGGTACTTCGTGGTGAACCTCTAAGACATGATTTATCTACGTTGTCACCCGTTAAATCTTTAACATCACTCGTAATGCTTCCACACAGCGTTCCAGCGTCTGGAATTGTAGGAATTCCTGAAACAAGTCGAACAAGCCGAGGTATTATAATTAAACAGGAGGATGAAAAGCCAACACCATCGTCAACTTCTTCCTCTCCTTTGGATCTCTCAATGCGCACTGTAAAAACAAAGGCTGATTCCACAGAATACAAATACCAACAACAACAACATCAACAATCAAATCGTACAGCAGCGAGCAGTTCTTCCTCTAGCCATGTAGATAGTCACTATACATTGCCCCGCGTCGATTTCACTCCAAATTTTTCATTGCATGCAATGGAACCGTCAACGTCAAACGGCCCTGTACTACCTTCATCTAGAGTGAATTCATACGATCGGCATAATTACACACCGCCCAAACATCCGCCAATTCCGATTACACTTAATTACCCTCAATCAGAATCGATTGTTTCACATCACATTCCTCCTGCGAAGTCCTATTCTACTCCAGCGTCGAGGTCTTTACCTATTGAATGCAACGCAGATCATAATAAATCTTTGATGAACTCTGAAAGTTCACTGGTCATTGAAACTGCTTCAAAACCCGCTGTGCATGCTGATGTGGATGTGAGGTATGCTCTCCCTAGCACTCAAAGTCGACCAATTATTTTGGAAACCAATCCTTACACAAGCGTCATTAAAACAGAACCTAAAGCTTCAGACAGACACACATTAACTGCTGTGGAAAGATTACCACCAGACACTAGTATTATGGCCCTGCCACCTAGAACGTCTTGTTCTGGAACTGCAAAAACGCTTTACCCACAAGCTGCACAGATCTCTGCCTCATCAAATTCAAGCTGTCAACCATCTGCATACACTCTAGCCTGTGAAAAAAATCCAAATTTTTTGGGTCGCAAACGTCATTTGCAAGAATATACTCAAAGAATGGAGCCTCTACAAAAACAAAGCCGCCATATAGAATCCCCAATTAAAACACAAGTTCCTATGCGTCCAGCAGATATTTCGGTAATAGCCGTAAATGAACGCAACTGTCACGATGCGGAAAGTTTATCACAAACAGCAGCTGAGAAATCTATACAAGCAGAAATTGTGTCTACGACTCCGAGAAGTACAACGCCTACCATTCCCGCACCGACCGTTAAAGCAAATAGCGGAAATTACAAAGCAGTCGATGTTTGCAAACAGCAACCTTTGACTTCGACGGTGGAATGTACGGTAGGAACGAACAAGGTAGAAATTGCGCCCAGCGTGCAACAATCATCTTCTCGTATACGCACTAAAGCGGAACTAAAAGGTTTTACATTCAATCCACCAATACCTAGCACTCCTTCCATAGTCATCTCACCACCAATTCTGGACAAACACGAGGAGGTAACGATAAAGATTGAACAAGATGTATCAATTGTAATGGTACCCAATATTGAATTACCGCCCATACCGGGCTTGAACGATCAATTCAATGAAAGCAGTCTTCTTGGATGGAATAATACGTGTAGTAATTTTATGGAGCAACTACAAACCCGTTCCACCATTAGCAAGAAACGTACATTGGCAATTAATAACAACAAGAAGCCCTTAGAAGAAGTGGAGCCAGCAATTTCCAATGCAAATGCTAATTTAATAAAAGGATCAGAAGATGGTAACTACTCGAATATCGAATCAGCCGACAATACTCACAGCTCGTTCTTGCGATTTGAAGGTGCGGACTCTAGTATGACTTTCAGATCGTTAGCGTTTGAATCTCAAAACTCGCAAACTTCCCCCACTATACCCAAAAAAATTAATAAGTCTGAACGCGAAAAGAAACGTTTACAGCAGGAAAAGCGTATAGCCGAACGTTTAAAGGCTAAAGATACTAGTTCAGAGTCAGAAGATGAGCTGGATAAAAGAAAAACCGAACGGTTAAAGAAGCCAACGCTGAAAAGTAAGTTACGGGAAAAAAGTAATAGGAACACAAGCAACAATAGTAGTAATTCCAGTTCGATGGCAGATAAGAATCATTTTTCAGATTGTGGCTCAGATTCCACAACGGAAACAGATGCGGCAAAGCTCTCTGAAAGTTCAAAGCTTGACAATAAAACGACTAAAGAATCAAAGAAGACGCGGGAAAGAAATTCTGAGAAAATTCAAAGAAAAGGCTTTAAAATAATAAACGATAACATAGAGAAACAAGAGGAAAGTGGGGAAGAGTGCTCAAAAAAATCGACAGCTACTCCTACTAAAAAAGATGTTAAAAAAGATAGCATTGCAAATGAAAACGTTAGCAAGAACCAAGGCAGCAGTGAGAACAGTAGCAGCGAAGAAAGGGAAGATAAGAAGGCCGGCAAACAAGATGGGGATGAAAAAACCAAACTCAAGGCAAAATTTATCAAAAGCAATTTAAACACGATGACGCGTTCTAAGCGAAAGAAAGAGCTAGAAATGCAGTTGGCCAACAGCAAAGTGTTACGCAATGACAAAATTATACGCAATTCTACTACAAAAATTAAGCGGAAATATGTAAAAAAATATACAAATAATGTTACGAATATAGCAGATGCCGGAGGCTTGAGTCGGGAAGCGGGCATCATGAAGTCCACCCGCCTAAAGGCTAAATTGGAAAAAAACGGCAGCAACATAAACATTTTTAAAACGAAAGAGCAATTGAACTCACAAAAGACTTGGAACGACAAAGACTTAAAGCATAAATCTCCAAATTCGAAATGTAGTGATCAACGCTCAAATGATATGTTGATGGAAGTCTATCGTTTTAAAAGAGCCTTAAAAGTACCGCCAAGTTTAATATCCATAAAACACCCGGGAAATCATAAAATTTCTGCTTCTCTGCCTGATTTAGAGCGAAACGCCGATGTTCCAAATAATTACGTTAAGAAGAACAAAAATTCGGAACGTAAGTCCGGTGTAGAAAGAAATTCGCTGGCAATTGTTAAAAAAACAGAAACTTCCGCTAAGATAGAGAAAAAAGAAGAGCATTTATCGTTTATAGATATGTTACACTCGCGTGTTACTAAATCTACGGCAGCTGCGGTCCATGGAAATAAGTCAAACACTACCATAACGTCAGCAAAACCTTCTAGAAACATCAGCACATTTAGGTCATCAAATTCTGCTAATAATTGTAGCATGTTTAGCGAGACATCACAAACTACTGAGTCTAGTGAACTGCAGATGCTACCAGCATTGAAAAAGGATTCTGATGAAGACGATGACGATGACAATGAATCCCAAAGTGGTAAAAAGCGTCATTTTAGTATTTTCGAAACCAAGGTGTTGCCAACTAAAACACGCACAGAATCTAAAATGCAACAAAAACGTGAAAATATACGTGAAATATTTGTAGGTGACGATAGACCTGCCTCAGCGCCGCCTGAAATGGTACAATCGAATGAAGCCGGAGGGGAACGCATGACGTATGAGCAAAAATATGAACAGTTTTTGCAACAGATGAATATTGTGATAAATGAAGATAAGTTAGGGAGATTTAATCGAACAGCACGAAAACTGGCGCCGCCAAAACAAGTAGCCGTCTATGTAAAACCTGAAGAAGATACTGAAAGCTGTGGCTTGATGGATGCTGACGACGTTAACAGTGTAGGTGGTAGTAGTGTTAGTAAAGATGGCGTTAAAATCGATTTACTTCACGACTCTTCCCGAAGCCATACATTTCGGAAACGACGTGGCAAATATTTGAGACGAAAAGGAAGTTCTGGTTTTGATTATATACGTAAAAAGAAAAAACCAACGACTGCGGCTAGCGTTAATAATAATTCAACGCCAAATTGCTCTACAATTGCTTCAACAAATCTATCAAACGCGTTGAGGTACGAAAAAATTGACAACGACGAGGATGAATCAAAGGTGAAAACCGAAGACGATGTTAGCCGAGAGATACAGAAATGGGTTCTGAATAAGGGTGTCGGCCAGAGTACAATGCATAAAGCAGCCCGCCAAGGATATATTGACGTAATTGTTTACTGCTTAGATCGTATAGGTATGAACCCGGATCAAAAAGACAATGCCGGCTATACACCATTACATGAGGCCTGCACTAATGGTTGGCTGGATATAGCACGCGTCCTTCTACAGTATGGTGCTAATCATTCAGAGGCGGCACATTCCGGAATAAGACCCTTACACGAGGCTAGTGACAACGATCATGAAGAAATTGTGCGCCTACTCTTAGCCTACGGAGCAGATCCTTTATTGGCTACTTATTCAGGTAAAGGGGATATATTCCTCTTTTTATTTTCGTTATTGATTTAAGGCTGCGACCAAACTATAAAACCGTTTGCTTAGAACAGCGTATACCATACCCCAAACCTACTAATAATTATCCTTTATTCGCAATATCGATTTTTCATCCATTGTTCCACCATTACTGGTACTATTCATTGTTTGCCTCGCCTCGTTTAAGATTCAATTAAGGAAAATTAATTCTTGGAACTGAAATTCACAGATAAGGGTCCATTTAATCATTGAGAACGTATGTGTAACTTATAAATACTTATAACTAGATCTCAATATACAATAGATCTGAACTCCAATAGAAAAGTCGAGTCTAATATGAGACATATGGAGTACAGAAATTTTTAAGAAAAGAAGTTTCTTAAAACTTTTAAAATCACGACATTCGGAAAAAATATAATTCTTCTATAAATGTTGAGTGCAGTAATGATATTATATTACTTTCTTTATAGAAAAGACTACCTTCGATCAAGTTTCAGAAGTAACACGTTAGAAAATGAAATTCGGTCGGGACCGAATCTTTTATACTCATCACCGTTTACTCCGAAAAAAGGCAAAAGAAGTAAAAGAACAAAATTTTCATGCTATGGAGTGGGCGCAGCTAAGTTTTTCTGTTTTCAAAATAAAAGTTTTTGTCGTACAGTGGCATGTGGACGTTGTAGGCGTGTCTTTTGAAAAGTTTAGATCAATTCTGAATACTTTTGCAAATTTGTAGGCGATGTCTTCATTTACGCTAACGAGAGAATGTTTACCACAAACACTACACAGGTGGGCAAGGTAGACGAACAGGCGGACATGTTTAGGTACATTTGAAATTTCGAAATGGCCAAGAATTTATATACTTTATAGAGTTTTTGAAGCTTGTTTCTGCGCATTATAAAGTCATTGAAAAAATAATTAAATTTTGATACATTATAATATTGGGTACGCGCGGTCAATTTTTTCTATTTTAATTCATAAATGCTACAGCATCGCCCGTAGAATATGCGTTCAAATTGTTGTACATTTATCTGCTATAGTTTGCGAGTAATGAGTAAAAAACCAATTTTTCATTCTCTTTCAAAAACGTAAGTGTTCTCAGTTTACGTGGTGCTATGGGCATGCCCTTCGACCGATTTGGCCACTTTTTATAATAACACCTTGCATGCAAGAAGTTCCTATGTTTCTGTCAAATTTAATGTCGGTAGCTCCATTTTTGGTGCCAGGAGAATGTTTACAACAGACATTAGACAGACGGACAGACGAACACGTTTAAATCGATTTAGTATTTGATGCTGATTAAGAAAATATATACTCTGTGGAATACCTGATGCTTCCTTCTGTGGGTTTGATAAAATGAATATAATCCGCATCCCTTGGAGATGGGTATAAAAATGGTTAAGTAATACTGTCCGTATGAAAATTGACTGTAAAAAACAAACAAGAAAAAATAGATTTAAATGCCGACCGTTTATTATATTACGAAATTAGGCTCAGCTATTCATATCCCACTTAATAAATAAATAAGCTTTTAAGATAAGGAATGAAAAGTTACTATATATCCATTTTAAAGTAAAGCCAAATTTCCATTTATTTTTCTAATCTAACGTAATGACCATCCGTTGCCATCGGGTTGCTTACCATATATAAAAATACTACAATTTTTCCATCATTCATTGTATGTTTCTCATTATCGATTATTCATCTATAACTATCTCTTATTGCTAAATACTTCACATTATCCGCTATCCCCATGGTATGGATCGAATACATTTTTATTTGTTTCACCGGAAATCCAAGTTATTATTTCGAATTGATATCGTGCCAATTATATTCGTTTGTTTTAACGAACGTTAAACGTTATTGTGTTTGCAGGGCAAACGCCATTAATGTTAGCTTCAAGCACAACAATGCGTGATATTTTAAGAAATCATTTAATTGATGTACAAGCAACTACAGGGCCCGAACGTACACCTTGGAAATTTTTGGGTCCTTGGCAGATATTTGGTAAAGTGAATTTAAAAAAAAAAATGCAATAACACTAAAGTATGCATCTTTTTCAGATCTAAGGATATGCGGCTACGATGTGTTCGAGGGTGCTCCCATATCTACTTGTGATATGAATCGAGCTCTTTTACGTAGAAGTTCTTTCAATACGACTCAGATGACATTGACTAAAAGTCAAAAACAACAGAGCCAAGTAAACAATATAAGTTCATCTCATTTGATTTCGAGCAAAAGTGAAGTTAACGTCTCTACTGCTACTACAAGTAATAACAACAATAATGAGAACAGTTTGGTTGTGGACAATGCAGCCAGTGGTTGCGGCAATTTAGAAAACCAGCAGCATGGGGAATCCAACTCAAATCCGATTATGGATAAGTGTGCCGTTGTACTTGACAATTTTGATCGTTTCAACTCCTTACGTCTATTTAACAATAATAAGCCGGAGATATTAGTGGAAAATTCTGATAGCGAAGGTGAGATGTTTGAATTTGAGGAAGCTGATGTTCTGCTACCACCTTTATATCTACTAAAGGATGAAGGCGTCACCGAAAAATGGGTTTTACTAAGCGATTTGTGCAATTTATTAAAAGTCAAATCCAAGGACACATTGTTAAATAAGGTGAGCACATGTAATTTCGAAATTTTACAATTAACGAAGAAAAGAAAACCAATGAGAGACACAACAGGCAACAGGCAACAGGCAACTCTGAAAGGAAAGTCAAATTAAAGCCTTTAAATATAAATTGAGAGTCGGTCCTAGTTAACAATTTTTATATTCTCTTTTATGCACATTATACTATATATGAAATACTACAGAGACAGAAACATTCCATTCCCTATCCCGCCATATATTTTAAGCTGTTGTTATGGCAATTCCCGTACAAAGAAATCGAAAGTTACGCGTAATGAATAACAGCAAACCTATCACATAGGCAGTACGACTGATATCTAATTTTCACATTTTTTCAATGTTTATTAATTACGTCAATTTATTTATTTATTTAGCTAATTCCTAAAAAGAGCTTTCACGTTGTCTTTTACCGCAATAATATATTAGTTTCTGTAGCTTTCTTTTCTCTGTTCGGGAAACACTTAAAAAACACTTAAAAAATCCTTTGCGACGTTTACACAATTAGCTGAACATATACATATTCATTTTTTTAAATACCCTATGAAATATTCAATGTTCAAAAAATCTGATTTGATTACTTATTGTGAACATGTTTGTAAACTGTTCCCTCCCCTTTTTTTTGCACTCATCTCCTAGATAGTCGTTGATAAACAACTGAAAGAGATTTTAAAAAAGTTAACTTAAGTTAACCTAAGCAAATATTAAAAACGTGAAAAAGCTTATATTCTTTACAGGAAAAATGGACTGTTTTACTTAAATTGGACCACATCAGTGTACGTTTTTGTCATCACCCTATATAAAAGGAAGAGGCAAGGCATGCATGCCTTTACATAAAAACAAATGACACTCAATAAGAAACAGAAATGGTAGTTAGTAAAGTACAATTCATTTTTTGTTTAAATAGCAACATGAATACGCTTTTTGTCAAAATGACCAAAAAACCTCTTAGGCTTTGTTCTACATTTATAACTTGCCCCTGCTGCTCACATTGATAAAATCACCAAACAATGCGTCCAATTAACTAACATCCGGAGATTCATTTCTGTGGTATTTCATGGGGGTCCCGCTTGCACACTTTTATTAGATATTTCGGCTAAGGGCCTCAAATTATGCTAAATTTAATGAAAATATCTTCGCCCAGATTCTTGATACCATGATACCACTACGCTCACACATTAGGCCTATTAGAACAGATGAAAAATGTTATGCCTCTGCCCGAAAGGTTTCGTTCAGTCGCCAATTTCGCCTTTAATAAAATTCTATTAAATAAGAATCATTCGGCTTTACCTTTCATTTACGAAGCTGTATCGTGCAATTCATCTCATTGCCCCGTCCTTCTCATTCACCACCATTCCTCATTCAGTTATTCGAAATTCCTTCTCCTCACACAATGTCCAGCCTGTAATCAAATTATTGCCTGTGAGGAAATCCACAGTTACTCCTGCATTTACTCGAATTCATTTTTGCCAAATGGAAACATTTTTCACTCATACTCACTGATGAATTAGTTCTGTATTTTCCGCTGAAAGTCTTGCGATCCTAAAAGCTATGCGTTTAGCGAGTTCTCAATCAGAAAACAAATTTGTCTTATCTGCTTTGTAATCGTTTCCCTAAAGTAAAACTCATCCTTACACGCTAAGATCATTGCAATACAATCTCAAATCTGATGCGTTATGATTCCATTTTCTTGGCCTAGACGGTACATACACACACTTGCACTTCATTACATCTCACATTACGAAAATCACTTTACCCTGAATCATTTCGAAATCATTTGGAAAATAAATAAAATCCCAGAGCATGTCGCATCGAAAGTCGAGGAAATAAAACAAGAAAATTTATGAAAACTTTGGAAATATCACTTCACGCAAAACGATTACAGTTACGTGGCCGATCTCATAACACAGAGAATATATATATATATATATATTTATTTATAATACCATCCAGGTAACTTTATTAAGGTTCACATTGAACCTTTTTCACTCAACTCGGTAAATCATCTGTTGTTGATTTGCTGGCTCACAGAAAAAGAAAATGTGAACATAAAATATTCTGTTCGTAGAGAAGAATATGTTGAAACAGAATTTATCTACTGGTCAACATACGGATGAGGCTATTAGTAAGAAAAGGTCGCAAGTGGAATACGGGAGGAGAGTGCGTTTTATGACATAAGCCTTGAGATTGCCTTACGTATAGGAAATCTAGTGATAATTAATTGTTTTATGTACAAGAGAGAATGCAATCGAATATTTTATATGATGACATAGGACATTAGGGTTGCGATAAAGTCTTGGGTATACTATTTAAAGCGTACATTCCTGCACTTAGGGAGAACAGCAAAAATTATATTAATAATCGCTTAAAGTACATTGCGTTTCCGTTTATGAAGTCATATTATAGAACTTCAGGGAGTTTTTCTGGTGACTTTTCTGATATTTTCGAAATTTGTTTGTGTTCACACGGTTAGCACAACAAATGTCAGCGAACTCTGTAAATGATTAACGTCAAGTTTTAATTCTTGTAATAGACCAGCAGTGATAGTTTCAGACACAGGCAGGGCAGGTACTTCCGGAGATTTGCGATTTTAAGTCAAGATGACCGAGTACGGTGAGTATTCCGTGTGATGGTCATTAAGGAAGATGAATAAGGAAAATAAATAAGGAAATAAGGAATGAGAGGTGTAGGTCGATGGTACGGTGAAATAAGTCGTTAGCCTGAGCATAAACGTTAAAGAGATATTAACCTTAAAAGCACAAAATTAACACTACACAAAGTATATTTTTTGGTATATTATTATCACTACGAATATGTATGAACAAGTGTGTTAGATAAAATGATGTAGGGTGTTTAAAAGTCAGCCTTGCGTGACTACAACGTTTTTACTTGTTTGCTATTTGAAAGAAAAAAAATACTATTTTTTTTTAGATATATCCGTCGTCATCGTCAGTAAGTCCCGCCAAAAATCTAATGCGTGAACTGAAAATGTCAGATTTCCTGGAAAAGGCGACATGCTTACAACTCCTATGTGCCGGTGAAAAATTGAACATTTGTGCTTCAAAGGTTGTGCTTATTAAATACAACGAGAATGTACGAAATTTATTGGGAGTCAATACAATTTTAATGAAATTTTAATAATGGCTTCAAAATGCAACAACGTTAAGGAAATTGCACTTTAAATATAAATAGAAATAATAATTATTATAAAATGTGTACAATTGATATATGTATGTATTATAGGTTTATTAGAATAAGATAAATTATTGCTAGAAATACTAACCGTTTAACGTTAAAAAAAAAAAGGAACAGCTAAGTGAACGTTAGAAAATAAGTTAGAAATAATGCAACAACGGAAGATACACTTTAAAAAAAACAACCAGAACAAATGGGTGCATATATTTTTAGATTTATTACAGAAAAAATAATACAAAAAAATATGTATATTTTTTTATTTTTACTCAAAATGATTAAAACAAAGTGATTTAAAAAAATAAAGATTTTAAAATGATTTGATATGATTTTGTAAAATAACCACCATTTCTATCACTTAAAAACTATGAATATATTATAATTGTTCACACTAAGTCCAAATTTCATAGTATAATAAATAAGACCCCGTAGAACTAACTGCGTTCATAGAAAAACTTAAAAAAAAAAAAAAAAAAAATAATAATAATAATAATAATAATAATAGTGCAATAAAACAAAATTAAATAAAGAAAAAATGTGTAATACTTGGGAGTGACATTTACGTAGAAGGCATATAGTTAGCTTTAAGGACATAAACTAATAAAAAACAAACAAATTCTGGGATAGTTAGTCAGCCCTCCAGCCAGCCCGTCCCTATTTTAGACCTCTTAAGTCTACTACTACTACTACTGTTTCATGTTTTCGAAATACATATTTTTCTAGTTTTGTTTCTAGCTTTTGTCAACTTAACGAAAATCGACTTATTTTATAGAAATTTTGTACATTTTCTCTAAGGATTTAGTTAACTTTTTTAATATTTCTCTATACCTGCTGCCCTAAATTCCTACATCTATAATGGTGGTTATTGAAAATTTTCATTAAGTTTATAGTTAGGGTTTTATCCTTTGTTTATCTTAAATTAATTTTAAAGAGATTTAGAGCAGCTTAATTTAAATTTTGTATTTCTGAAAAAAAAAAAAAAAAAAAAAAAATTTTTTTTTTCTTAATAGACTCAAGTTGTAATAACATAGATAATAACAGTGATATCAAGGTGCTATAAAAACGACAACAACAACAAGAACAACAACAAAATAGACAATTGTCAACAATTATGAATGAATGATTAATTATATATATATATATGAAGAAATTGTGAAAAAGAAAATAATTTTTAATGTTTTGTTTTAAACATATATATATGTATATATATGTATATATGTATATATGTATATATGCATATATATATATATATGTATATATATATATATAGTTTCTATCTGATTAAAACGAAAAAGAATTATTTAATTAAATGAAAAAACAAAAAAGGGCTTAGCCTTTAGACTATTATGTGAATTGGTTAAATGGTATTTAAAAGCAATTAATTGTAACTTGTAGGCGTTTATCTTTATGTTATATCTTGTAATCGCTTGCCGTAGTAGTTTTTTAATTGTAATTTTCTTCTAATTCTTTAAAAAAGTTCTTTCAATGCATAATAACCATAGTAAATTAATAAATATATTTTTGTTTAGTTTCTGTTAATTATAACGTTTATATGTATTATATATTATATCGAAGCGGATGAATTGCAAAATAAATGCAAATAAAATGGAAATTATGTTAAGTTTAAGCAGGCAAAAAATAATTCATAATACATCCCTTTATAATCACATTAAAAAAAAAAAAAAAAAAAAAAAAAACAAAACAAAANAAAAAGAGAAAACAAAAGAGGTAATTATGAAATTATTTAAAATGTATACATATATTAAAGTAAAAAAAATTTATTTTCATAATGTGAAAGAAGGTGTTTTAATTTATCAAAAATTTTTTTATTTTAGACTTCTTCGTTAATGCAAGTTAGGAAAAATAAAATTTTACAAAACTTTGAAAAAAAAAAAAAAATTGTAATTTTATACAATTTTCTTTGCACCAAGCTATCCACTCTTCCGTTTCTAATGTTCTGAAATGTGCCTCACAAAAACCTTCTTAAATACTTATGTATATTCTCCTCACTGCAAATATTTTGTTCGTTATTGCAATTATCAAAAATGTATAAAAAATTGTATTTATGCGACGACTACTATCATCGGGGCGCTGAGGGCGCGCTTCGGTCGCCCTAGGGTTAAACCTTCGCTAGTGTACCCACGTTAAACACCTAAAGACATCTGTACTTACACTATGTTTGATGCCTATATTTGTACGGCACACATAATTTTCAAATCAAATATCTGGCTGCGGCATACAGAGAATAGTACAGGTATACAAGTGTATGCACGTTTTATTTGCAAAACAATTTTTTCTTTTGTTGGCATGAAAATTAATAATTTCCTCCCATGTTTAACATTACAACTGCAGTCATTCGTGTTGAGGCTGCGTATTTTCAAACAAAATTAGCAAAATTTATGTCTCCACATCACCAGAGCATGTGGTGAATCACTGAAAATTTTCGATACGTCGATTGCCCAAAACCATTGTGATTTATCACTTGATTTAGCGCACAACTGATTACTAGTACGAATTATTTAATTTCCAGTGAATTTTTCGTGTTTACGCAGTTATTTACTGTATGAAAAAGCACAAGCGAGGTAAACCTATATTAGTAAAAATACAAAATAATGATTTGCAATGCAATTGCAAGCAGCAAAAGTTTAAACCAAAAAAAAGGTTAACCTAATATGACAAAATTTTATTGAGCCCGTTAACAAAAATAAAATAAATGTTTAAATGTTCTTGAATGATTAGAAACTGATCAGGCCATAGCTATTATATAGCAATGCTTAAAGTTTTAAAGGACATTCGTCCGAGGTATGACAAGGTATGAGTTGACCATCCTTGTAATGATTGATTTTTCTAAGGCTTTTGACAATGTCGAGCACAATTTATTGTTACAAAAGGTTGGTTATTATTTTGGATGCAATCCGATTGCGGTTGATCTAATCTGGTCTTATTTGGGGAGTGCTCTTAACGTGTTGTTGTTCGTAACTCCTCCTCTGAATTAAAAGTGATCACTTCTGGTGTCCCGCAAACATCCATCCTAGGCCCTATTTTGTTCAGAACCTTTATCAACGCTTTGGTTGCACGTTGTCACAATTATTGTATCCTTTTATTTGCTATTGATTCACAGATCTATCGCCCGTGCCCGCGGGGTGTGCTGGATGATCTGGTCGCATCAATGAAGACTTGGTTTACATTACTCTCAGATTTGAGTCTAATAACTTCAGTCGAGTGAAATTCTACTAAAACTAAAGTCGGTTGTGACTCCAACTTCTTGCTTCTTCATAAGTTCAACAACACTCGAACATTAGAATATTTATGTAAGAAAAACATAATCCTTTTTTTTGTTTGATTGAAAGGCAAAGAATTTATTTACGCATTAACTCTTAAATAATTTTCTAATATAAAGTAAAATTGCTTATGAGGGAAATCGTCAGTAGGAGAATAATTCATTTTAAGAGATAAACAAGGTCCGGCCTATTTGCACTTATTTTTGTTGCTACATATTTCCGTAGCAACACTTCAAGAATCCAATGTTTTTCCTTAACATTAAAAAACATTAAAGTAACACATATTAAATGAATTTTTATTGAGATTTAACGGGAGCGCTCATTGATATTCGTGATGTATACAAAGAAAAAACCTATACAAGATATTAGGCTTTTTTTATTGAAAATGGGCCTATTGTAAATTGTTCGCGAAGTGACCTGCTTTTAAGTAAGCCCAAAAGTAAGTCTGGATTCGTAACAACAGAATCCGTTTTCCACTTTCTACATCAATCGGTTTGTAATATCTTAAGATTGAATTACATATTTATTATTTTTAATCAAATTTCCATCTCCACTAAGCGCATACATTGCCAACGAACAAACGAGACTTTAGTCGATCAATCCGTATTTGTCAATGTTTATCTTCCAAGCCATTGTTTAAAAGGGATGCAACCTTTGAGCTGTATGCATTATGGTTAAGGAATTCTGTTGGCCCATTGCTGTGTTGGGAGGTGGAGGTGGCGGCGGGGCTGCGACCGCTAGCATGTGAGCCATAGACATGCTTGCCGGCCCAGCGTTAGCCTGTAATGATGCGGCGCCCAAATGATGCGGATGAGCATGTAAACCGTTGTGGTGTGGATGTGGTGGCGGCGGCCCATGGTGATGATAGTGGTGAGTAGCCGTAGCATGCGGATGTGTTGGTGGTGGTGGCGGTGGGGGCAATTGCGGTGCATGATGGGTGCTACCCAATGGCAAATTCAGCAAGTTATTAGAACCATGTGTACGAAAGTGAACACTAAGCCCACCTGCCGATTCGAATTCCTTGTCACAATCGGGACATTTGAAAGCATCATTGACTACTGTATCCACAATTTCTTCGTCCTCCTCCTCGCTGCGTTCGTTTAAACTGCTCAAATTATGCAATTTTCTTTTATGGGCTAGCATATCTCGTCTTCTACTAAATGCTTTGCCGCATATGTCACAGTGATGACTTTTTATACCCGTGTGAGTGATCATGTGTTTTGATAGGTCACCGGTCGTATAAAATGATTTCTGACACACTGGACAGTGCTGATCCCGTACTCCAGAGTGTATTTTTAGATGCGCTTGAAAATTTCCTAAAGCTGAAAATTGTTTCGAGCATATTTCACATTGAAAAGGTTTGTCACCAGTATGAGTGCGTTTGTGTATTTGTAAATTATATTTTTGTGCAAAACGTCTTGGACAATAGTGGCAAGCAAATGGCTTCTCCCCAGTATGAGTACGTATGTGCATTTGCAATTGCGCCGCACATTTGAATGTCTTTTGGCACTCGTAGCAGGTTGGGGGAAGTTTAGGTAAAGGCTTAGGTCCCCGTTTCTTGTGTTCTTCTGGAGGTTTACGTTGATAACGAGAACGACGTTTACTAGTTACAAGCACTTCATATTAAAAACCGAAGCATTCAAAATAACTCCTAAATCCTACCTTTTCTTTTTTGTAGATTTTAAGTCTTCTTCTTCTTCTTCAGAATCTGTTATTTGTCCATTTGTCGATAATAATAATTGGGATTTTTGAGATAAAGCGGCCCAATTTGGATCAGTATTGGTCTCAACATCGCATATCCTTTGAGTAGACAATTTCATGTAAACGATTATCGGGTTTACAGTCGAATCAAACAACCTACCCATAACCACTGTCGGATAGACCCAAATATTGCCTCAACCTTAAGTCGGAGTTCTCACATTCTTGTTTAAAGTGATAGGCCACTCCTAGTCTATAAATGCAATTGTTACATATAACTTCGGGCAAACCATCCTTTTTAAAAACTCGCACCTTAGCACACAGCATAAGCATAGTTGAGGGCATCATAGAAAACTCATTACTGTATATCGATGTTAATGCACCTTCTTTCAAACATACACGACATATTTTATGTACATTATAATCCATCATTACGTTTTAATTTTAATTAAAAGTAAGCCAGTTTTGTTGGTTTTTTTTCTTTTTTCTACAAACAATTATTGACACTAAAATGACATTAAGTGCTGCCACATTGAAAATGAATGCATTTAGCGCAGATTAGCGTTAAAAGCTAAAGGCTCTATTAGTGATTCCTTATCGCCATGTAATACATCAGCTGTTTTCACCTTGTATTTACTCACACGTGATTCGAAGCTATTTAATTGTAACTACTACTTGATGAATCAGTTGAGGGGTTACTCAAGGTCTCTTTAAATGAAAGACTTTCAGTTTCATATAATCGTATCTTTCTAGGCCTGAGCGAAGCCGAAAGACATATGTGCGGAACGGTAAGTATCACATAAATTTATTACTAACTTAACGATAAGCAAAAATTTGGAATAAAATTCAAGTATATCTTTGCATTTATTATAAGCATTTATAAAACAATGAGAAACCCGAGTTTCTTACTCCTCAATATTGCTTGCTTGACATTCCAAAAAATTTTCATAAAGAAAATTTGCAATATATTCTATAAAGAATTTCTTCTTTCGTCTATAACTAGCAAGACGAGTTGTTGAAAATGCTATCTTTAACTTAAATAATTTTAATGACAAAGTGTCATTAAATATATTTTTAAAAATTAACATAACATCGAACCGGCACAAACTGATTCTTCTAAATTCTTGAGAATGTAATATATTAAGGCTTTAAAATTTTGCAAAAAAATATACTTTTTGTGGCTTGTTGTTTCCTACTTCCTTCCATGCTTACATTTGTTTAGTCATATCGGTGAACAGTATAACCTAATTAGAGAGAAGAAAACGATTTTTAAAAAGTCGAACACAAAGATAAGACAGATATTTTATTTTATTCCCATTAAATATAATGAGGTTTGAAATTACGCCTAATTAAATTTTGGAACCATAAAAATTAAATATTGTCTTATAAAACTCTTGAATCTTTTTTCTTTACAGTATATTTTTATTTGTCATATGGGTGATGGAAATCGTATAGGCAAATGGATTTGTAATTTTGGAGCATGTGCCACTTATTCTGATGGAAAACTTTTTTACCTTCCTCTGGATTAACGCTATAATGTTCAACTGCTTATGTCCGCTATAAATAATGCCACTACAAACTATACATATGGACTTCCCTACGTTCACAGCTATTAATATTATGAGCAAAAGAGTTGCTAAGTTGGATTAATTAACTTGCAAGTGGTCTAATAACGGATTTTTATTAGATTTTGACAATGCTATTATATGTGATCCCAGTGTTGCATTTACGTATAACAAGGAATACGGCAGGAGAAATTTCTTTTGACTTTCTTTAAGTAACAAAAATAAAAATACCAAAAATTCCAATATTCTATAAATATTTAAAAAAAAAAGAATAAGACAATTTCTTCAACCAAAAATGTTAAATTTTTTTGTTCTACGACGTGCTAAACGATAAAAGTAATAAATACCTAATTGCAACAAAACAGTTTTAACAGTTTTATATTAGCAAACACATATACAGTCTGCTGATGCTGAAAGATCATCCATAATAACAAAAAAAGCAACATATTTAAGCGTTCAAGTGTTTTTTGTGCTTCTGAATTATAAATAGATAGAGATTTTTTGTGGAATTTTTAGCCATGAGTAGCACTGCTGATGGGTCTTCGATACGCTTTAGCGACCACACATTGGACAAAGCTACCAAGGCTAAGGTAACACTTGAAAATTACTACAGTAATTTGGTTACGCAGTATGGAGAACGTAAACAACGTTTGGCCAAATTGGAAGCGCAGTTAAAAGATGAAAGCCTTACAGAGACGCAACGCCAAGAAAAACGTATGCAGCATGCCCAGAAAGAAACAGAATTTTTACGTTTAAAACGATTGCGCTTAGGGGTAGAGGATTTTGAAGCATTGAAAGTTATTGGACGTGGAGCATTTGGTGAGGTGCGTTTGGTACAAAAGAAAGACACCGGTCATGTATATGCAATGAAAGTGTTAAGAAAAGCAGATATGTTGGAAAAAGAACAAGTGGCTCACGTAAGAGCTGAAAGAGATGTGCTGGTAGAGGCCGATCATCAATGGGTAGTGAAAATGTATTACAGTTTTCAGGTAATATAACAGCTTATAATTAATTTGTTGATAAACAATAAATTTGTTGAGCTTACTCTGTTTATCTCTTCTTTTTGCTGTTATTGTTGCGCTAAGAAAAACAATTTCCACAATTATCATTAGCTTGGTTAGCGTAGATAATACGACCATTACTTCATTAAAAAAAAAGGAAAAAAAAATTCTCTTTTAGGATTAGACTGATCACAAACATTTGCATGCTTCCTGACCGCACCAAAAAAATATAATTACAAGTTGAATCCCAGCAATATTAAGCAGTGATATTAACTTCGTAAACTGCTATGAAATGTTTTGTATTTATTGTCATTTTTCGCGACGAATTCAGTGGAATTACAGCAGCAAGTCATGCTGTTGCATATTTCAAATGCGCAAAATGTGCATTCGCCTGCAGGTTTTGTTTATCATTCAAGGTACATTACACTTTAGCTTGGAATCTTTCTGTTCGTGCTTCAATTCTCTGAAACAAATTTTTAAAACCTGTTTTACTGTTTCTAATAATGTGATGCAAGAAATGGACAACTCTTAATGCATTTTACTGAATACCGCTTACTTTGTATAAAGAATATGCATATATATATAAATTTTTTTTTAAAAAGACAAGTTTAGATTCAAAATTGTAATGAAATTAATTTATCGTTATTAGGATCCTGTTAATTTATATTTAATAATGGAATTCTTGCCCGGCGGTGATATGATGACGCTGCTAATGAAAAAGGACACGTTATCGGAAGAATGTACACAATTTTATATAGCAGAGACTGCATTGGCAATCGACTCAATACATAAATTAGGTTTCATACACAGAGATATTAAACCGGACAACTTACTGTTAGATGCGCGTGGCCACTTAAAGGTAATAATAAATAATAAAAATGATGCTCATTAAATAATTGCTTCTGTAGCTCTCAGATTTCGGTTTATGTACTGGTCTTAAAAAATCACATCGTACTGATTTCTATCGGGATTTATCGCAAGCCAAACCATCAGATTTTATAGGAACATGTGCAAGGTAATTATTAAATATAAATTATAAATTGTTTTACAGCTACGATTAAATAATTTACATAATTCTTTATTTTAGTCCTATGGACTCTAAAAGACGCGCTGAGTCATGGAAACGCAATCGTAGAGCTTTGGCTTATAGTACGGTTGGCACACCGGACTATATAGCACCAGAAGTATTTTTGCAGACTGGCTATGGTCCCGCTTGTGATTGGTGGTCTTTGGGTGTAATTATGTACGAAATGCTTATGGGTTATCCACCTTTCTGTTCAGATAATCCTCAAGATACCTATCGTAAAGTAATGAATTGGCGAGAAACGTTAGTGTTTCCACCCGAAATACCTATATCTGAGGAAGCCAAGGAAACCATAGTTAAATTCTGCTGTGAGGCTGATCGCCGCTTAGGTTCTCAGCGCGGTCTTGAAGATTTGAAATCAGTTCCCTTTTTTCGTGGCGTTGACTGGGAACATATACGTGAACGTCCTGCAGCTATACCAGTAGAAGTGCGCTCCATTGATGACACGTCTAATTTCGATGAATTTCCTGACGTTTCTTTAGAAATCCGTAAGCCTTTAAAGTGTTCTTTTTTTTTTTTTTCCGTTGTAAAAATTTTATCCTTAATAGCTTCCGCACCAATGCCTCAAGGGAGTGAAATTGCTAAGGATTGGGTATTTATTAATTACACATTTAAACGCTTCGAGGTCAGAAATCTGGAGTGAGGCCGCCGAGCTTTTATTGGATTTTAGTATTAAGAACTTTAGCAAAACAACAGCAATTAAGCAACATACAAGTAATGATGGAAGAAACAAACATACACTTTCACGCTTCTCACACACTTCTATAACAAAAAAAAAAAAAAAAAAAAACTAACTACACCCACAATTAAACATATTCATGTATTTACAATACAAAAAACAACCACAACTTAGAATAATAATGAACAAACAAAAACTGCAACAACAAAGCGAAGCAAAAGAAAGCAACAAAAAAGCGAAAACCTAAACTAAACTATTGATTCAAACAATTTACATAATTATATATCACGAACTGGTTTATATACCTACATACAAACATATAATTAGTTCTTTAGATCTTTTAAAAGGTGATGATCGTCGTCATCACCATAATGAATGGTATTGATAATAACATTGAAAAGAGCAACATAAAATAATGTAACTAAAACTTAACAAAAAGGAAACAATTACTAATACAAAAAAACAAAAAAAAACTGATTGCTTAAGTACAATAATTTCGATTGTATTCGATTTATTATTATGGAAAAGGAAAATTTATTTCTCTCTTGCATA
Source organism: Glossina austeni (assembly GCA_000688735.1). NCBI lineage: Eukaryota > Metazoa > Arthropoda > Insecta > Diptera > Glossinidae > Glossina > Glossina austeni. Next base: position 1,336,635 of record KK502431.1, on the reverse strand, counting down.
GCTTTCGTTTAATTTTGATTTAAACAAACATAAAAGAAAGGAAGAAAATATTAAATTAAATTATTACCGTTTATGCAGTTAATGATGATGATATATACGAATACAAACAAATAATATTTATAAGTATAATAAAAAAATGCATCTTATTCTCTCTGTCTCTCGCTCTCCTTTTCGATATCTATGTGTACATGCCACATTTCCAAACTTCATCAGAATGTTAGAAAAGTAAAAGAAAAAAAAAACAAATCAAAATTAAAAAAATATTTTTTTGTCAAATTATTTATACAACATTTTTTTTTTTTGTGTTAATTAGTAATGCTTAATATATTTTTCATATTTCAATTCCTTCATCCGACCAAATGTTAATCTCGACAGTTATTCGTGATCTGAGTAGAAGCTGATGAAAAGTTTCATTATAAATTAACGGAAAGAATGTTAATCTATGGCACTTTTTTTCTCAAATTTGTCTATGAAGTCGGACAATTTGAAATTTCACATGCTTCGAATTCATTGCCAGTTTTATGAGCATAGTTGTAGTCTTTAAATTAGTATCCCGTTCCAATATTATGAATTAATTCAAATGCGATGACACTTTCACTAATCGCAACGCATCAAATCACAATTTTCAAATAAATTTTGGCTCGCGGTGGAAACAGACCCCCGCTTACTAAGAAAAATTAATTTTGCTTGAGGATTTCAAGAACAGTGGTTTATAAGTAAATATCCGTAATGTGGTAATAGACGTCCCGATTATAAATGTGTGTATGTAAGTTATCTATATATGCAGCTACTGAGCGTGAGCTTATTTCTTTGCTTCACACGATTGTGCATGTTAATCGAATGACTTTAGTTGAAGCTGTTTTGGCCAGTGGACATCCCAAATGTGAAAGCGTCGCCAAGTTTTAAGACTGAAATTGAGCGAACGATGTAAAGGTGAGCGTCGCATTCCTTAAATTTTAAAGAATAGCGGTTTTAGATATAATTTTTGGAAATACCATTCAGTAATTTTTCGACACAAATCTGCATGTGCGTTAGGTTCAGGCCAAATAGTCGACGTTGAATAATGAAATTGTATTTTTCCTTTTTTTTTTAATTTCCTTTTTGAAATGCAAAGTGCACGTTCAAACCGATTAACTTTTATTACGAGAATATTGCTTCAACTTTTTGCATTACCTGGATATTGTGTGTGTGCGTAATTCATAAGAAAACATTAAAAGTATTGAAGAAAGAAAGAAAATCTATTTATTAAGATTACCAGAGACGTTCTTGTTGTTTTTGCTACGGCCCAGTTAAAGTATTTACACTACGTTTTGTCGCAAAACCCAACTTACCAAAGGCGCCTTACTTTTGGTTTTATGTAATTCAAATCGGGAAAAAAGTGAGCCAAAAGTGCCACAAGTGCTTTTTATAAAAGAAAAGAAAAAGGAGAGAAATTGCAGGAGATATGGATGAGTGTTGTCAGTGGCTTACAGAAAATTAATTCAGCGATGAAAAAAAAATATAGATTTGATATTATCTCTGTGGTAAAGTTTTTACAGATTTCAATTATTAATATGTTTTCTGATTACTAATTTTGCTTTCAACTTGCGTTCAACTCTTCCTACCTAACAAAATTCTTGTTAACGTTTTTGTTCATATAATTAAAAGAGATAAAAATGTATTTTTTTGCAAATTTTTGAAAAAGTGAAAATATATTTATAAAAATTGAAAGGATTACATCAAATTTTTGAGAAATTTTAAAGTAAAATTGGATAATAAATAATTAGAATTATTTGGTTTTAGCAAATTGCTTTCTATTTAAGTTTTAAAAACAAAATTAATATAATTTTATAAGATTTCTCATTTTGTTAAAATTTTTAATTTATAAAAAGAAAGAAAGATAAATGCGTTTTCTCATAAAAATTGGAATAAAAGTTTTTTTAACAACGGAAAAAGTTTATAATAAAAGAACTGACACGACGACATTACGATAGCAAATGTAACGACAATAAGAACTGTTTAAATACCATCTTAAATCACTACTAGGGCATTAATAGCTGTAGTCGATGTGATCTTTGCTAAGTGTTGCTAAGTGAGACTTGTGTTCCGGGGACAAATGTGTTTAATTCAAGAAAAACTAGATATATAGTTTCATATCCTTTAACACTATGCTAAGGACGTTAGACATTCCTTTATAGTGTATAGAAGTGCAGTCTAGGTCTCCATCCTTTCGTTCTTCGATTTGTAAGAATGACTGTAGCAAACTTTGAAATCGCATTCTATTTGCATTGCTTGTGCTTCACACGATTCAAAAGATTCTTAGCGAGGTGGTACTCTGCAAATGCATCTGTATAATCTTTTTATCTTCGGTGGACAAATCAATGCGAAGTATTTTCATTTCATTTTCATTAAGTAACAATAAAGCCATAGGGGCCTATTACTCAGTTACAAAGATACACTTCATGGGCAAAGAGAAATTACAATATAAGTGAGTATACAATTCAGCTACATGGCTAACAATGCAATCATCTTGCTCCATAAAGTCCGTAATCATCAATTCCTACCAGCAACGATACCTACCAGCAGTATACATTATAAGTTTACCAGTGCAGTCAATTTTCTTCTACACGTACTCAAAAAATTATCGAAGAATTTCAGACTCAGTAAGGCATCCCAACATCTAGCGACATGAACAGTGAAAGATGGTTTGGCTGATGAGTTAGACAAACGTGGTATTAATATGAAAGCGTTTCTATTCGATCTAGGGAACTGCCGCCGTTCCATTACAAGGATTGGGGTACGCGTTTGGATGATTTCGTAGGGGTGGATAAGCAACCTGAATTTTAGATAACCGGAAAAGGACAATTTTAGGAAAGCATGGACGAAGGAGGTGATATGATCTCTTAAGTTCGGCTCTACAAACAAAACGTGTTGTATAGGATTAACAATCATTTAAGGCCTATCTAAGTTATATACCCTAGGCCCCCAGAAAAAACTTCAATACAATAGTTAACATGCGTGAGGAGGAGCAACGGTATGTTTAACCTTTAGACGCAGGCAAATCTGAGTTTGCGATCAAGGATTACTCCAAGACAATGCATTGATCAATGGAATACCATGTTATCTACCATAGCATATTATCTACCATTCAGGAGTTAAAAATTGCTGAAGACTCGTTAATACGGCTCGTTTTCGAACGAATGCAAATTATTTGCATTATCGCTATAAAGCAGAAAGATGTCACCTGCATACGGGTAAAAAGCGCAGTCGTTACCAACCAAATCCCCAAGAGCATTTTCGAAGAAATTAAACAATACACTAGACATAGTCTTAGTTAGGGAAGAGTTAGAGTCATTCACCGAGAAAAGTTCAATTTATCGTACAGTTTGTTAGTATGTGGGACTCTGTCAAATGCATTTTTTATATTGAGAGCGGCAAGAATACAGCTCCTAACAACGTTGATGTTATCCCGAACTCCGTCACGGAGATTAGGAGTTTTAAGGTGCAGAGTCCAAGGTGAAACCTGAATTGGCGATTATGTAACACTTTACTGTTATTTAAGAATGAAACTAGTTGCTCGTTCATGATATGCTCCGTTACTTTGGCAAAGCAGGGAAGGATGCTAATCGATCGAAGATTATGATATGCAAAGGAGGAGCCCTGTTTAGGAATGTATCTTATTCGAACTATTTTCTTATATTCCTTGGAAATTTTGGAGGTTATCAGTGCCGTATTCACGACCTGTAATAGATGATTAGATATGTACAGAAAGATGAAGTTAACAAGTTCGATAGTTATTCCATTAATAGCAACTAGCGACTATTTCCCATCCTAAATATATGCGAAAACATTTTAAAGTTGCTGTAGTTTATAATCAGTTTGATAATACAAAAGTAGGCTTCACTTGATCGCTTCCAAAACAGATCTTCAAGTATATGTTCTCCCGTCATTCTAGGACCAACCTTGATTTAGACGTTCGTTTCACTTTTTGAAGTCCACAGTGTTCACTATCTATTTCCATTCTTATAGATGGACTCTTTGTTAAGCGAATCGATTTTTCGATTTTTTTTAATTCGAAATTGTAGTCCACTCATAGCACCAAACCTTACCAGACCACATTCCTTTTATAAGTAAGACATGTTAAGAGCATTTCGCCAAATTGATAATAAATCGTACTGAGTACACTGAGTTCGCCGTATTAACAGTCAAAGTTGCTTTTCGCGTTTCAGGTTTCACGTGTTCGAGGCAGTCTTAAATTCAATATATTTGCAAACAGTTGACAGGGCCGTCTTAACACGATTTTTCAAGTTTATACGTGTCTTTATGTATAGACTACATGCTCTTTTGAATTTATTGGATGTTCATTAACTGAAAACGTATGTCTCAAGTTTCAGTTTCATGTCTAAATTTTTGCACACGTGATACCATCAATGGGATGACGTGTAATAGACACCGAATTTTGCACTGATTATATTATGTATAGTGGAACCTATGATCTTTACTAGATAGATATTATATGCGGGGGCTGAGAATTGTGCTACAAGTCTATACTGCACGGTTTTGTAAAAAAAATGCTAAAGATATTCAAGGAATCGATGAATTCTATCAATAAATGTAGAGATAGAGAGTAAACTGGACCTAGGGAGAAATATTCTTGAAAAAAGAAAGAAAGAAAAAGAAAAATAAGAGAAGGCCAACCATTACTAAAATCTGGAAAAAATTTTCACTGTGGAGAGCAGTGGAGAATTCGAACGTTGAACTTTCATATTTAGATCGCACACTATACTGATTAGTAATTGGAAGTCTTGACAGAAAAATTGCTAACTATATTCTCCTCTCATACACAATATATATATATATATATACAATATATATATATACAATATATATACAATATATATATATATATATATATATACAAAATATATATATATATATACAATATATATATATATATATATTGTATATATATATATGTTTAAGAAATATTAAAAAGCAATTGACTGGAAGGTGACTGCCGATTAATTGTAACATTTGCATCAGCAAAAAAAACGCATATACAAATAAACATTCAAACCTTAAATGTGACATTAATTGTTCAAGTTGAGAATTTAGAGAAGCATTTTGCAAACACTCTTACCATACAATGTAATATGAACGTATTACTATATATATTGATATGATATGTATATGCATGCATGCATGTGTTTGTTTGAAATATTTTAAACGATTTACTGAAACTGGTATCAATAGTAGCTAAATAACATTATTATGATAAGGAACAGTAAAAAATTGAATGCAGCCTCGTTTCACAATCTTGTGGATCCGGTATTCGGTAGTTAGTCATTAACGTTTTCGTTTTAAAGTTCTGGCCAGTAATTAATTAAATGAAATTAAATAAATTAATGGTTGTCTGTTAAACGACCGAAAAAATTATCACTTGACGTTGAACTGATGTGTACTTTGACTTTACTGTTAATTTTATATCATTAAAGTCAATAAAATTACTAAAGTAATCAGTAATCTTGCCGTTTACGTGACGTTTCGTGCCCAAATTTTATTTTCAAATTCATTTTCTAATCAACCATTAAGAGGCTTCGGGTATCTACCCTTAATTCCCTTTTTTGATCGCTCTAATCATAGACAATAGACGAATGGAGAGAGGATCGCTGCTCAACCACATATATATATATATATATATCTTACATATCGATCCTTGACCGAATATCACTAGACGGGTCGGAGCATTGATCTCGACAATTATGTTTGTTCAATGTTAGTTTAATTCATTTTCAGATTCGGTCATTGCTGATTCTTGCTTATTGACGGCGGGATCGTGATCGTTATCACATTTGCCGTAGGGTGATTTATCAAACGACATTTGCAATCCAATTTTTGTGACCTCAAGTCTATCCGCAATTAACGAATCCATAGACGTATTTTGAAGCTAACATTGACTAAGGGTGAATAATCTTTGTGGACTGCATGAGGATTATTTTGAAAGATGAATCTCGCGGTTGGATATAAAAAAGCTTCACAATAATTGCACCCTACTGCAATGCTGTAAGCAAATAGCGATTAAAATATCATTCCAATAAAAACTTATCTTTATTGTCCTACGGACCTATATACGGCCTATTCCAATAGAGAAGGTGACTACGAATATAATGAAATCTTTAAAAGGGAAAGAATGAATGCACATAGATTTTATTGGTTAACAATTATACATTGGAAAACTTTTCAAGGTCATCTGAAAAACTGAATTGGGCGGAGCAAGATACCGTTATATTTACTCTACATGATATTCTTTTCTTACATATTTGCTCTCTCGAATGTTTGGGGGGTTGAATTTCTTTTTAATCAATCTTAGAGTTTAATAAAAATATGATACATACACATATGTACATACAAGCAGACACGCTTAATCGTACATATGCACTGTAATTTCGAAACGACCTGCTGCTGCTATCAGTTTAAATAGTTGTTGTTTTGGGCTTGGAGAGTTTGGTGTTCTGTTTTTTATTTTATTTATTAATTTTTTGATTATAAATTTACTTCATTGAAGACAATTTAGTAGTTTTAAGCGTAGACTGAGTGGACTGATGTCATTATTGCTGTGTTGTGCACGATAAAGGAAAAGGTATGCAATATATTGCGGCATTGGATGTGGGAACAACAACAGTCCGGTGTTTTGTTCTGAATGAAAACTGTGAAATTAAAGGCTCATCCACACAACTGGTAAGAGAGTTTTGTTAAATTTGAATTGAAAACGCAAAAATGTCAGAGAGAAAGAAAAAGAGAGGATGAATGACTGGATAATAGTGTTTACATTTGTTCAGGTCGAATTGTTGAATCCGAAACCGGGTTATTTTGAAATTGAACCTGAAGCGTTATGGGGTAAAATTGTTGCGGTCATAGAAGATGCTGTCAAAGGTAAACAAATTTTTATATTCTCATTGCAAGCTTACATGAAGTGAACTTTTGCTCGAGGATTAGAAGTTTAATCGAGCTGACCTGGTTTTGATAAAAGTTAATGTACTTTATTATATATTATTGCTTGAATGTACGTAAGTTCTTATACCTATCAAAAAACGATGGGGAATATTTTATTTGATTTATCGTGTCGCTTGAAAGTCCAAATAAGCTTCCACGGCTACAATCGCTAAGCTTTAAATGGGAAAAATAAAACTTGTCATATATATATCTGATTTATTGTCACAGTTCATATTGGAAAATATTGAACCACAATAGGCAAAGGACTGTAATTTACAAGTCCTAGCAAATATCGGTCTGAAACTTAGTACAAATTTCTATGAAGCAGGCTTAGAATTTTAGTTGAAAAAAGGTCGTTATTTTCCTATGCATATCATAAGAGATTTTAGATCTTACATAGTATGGATTCACTGACTGACATGCCTTCGTTGAACCAAATATTTTGTAATTTTTATGTATAGATTCCAAGATAGGTAGGTAGCCCGAAAACCATTAAACTTTTTACCTATTGGATCATTTAATTAGTTGCGCAGATAAGACCAGATCAGCTGTCATGCTTTGGTATTTCTTCGCAACGCTCCACATTCCTGACATGGAATCATTTAACTCAAGAATACTATCACAATTTTATAACATGGAAAGATTTGCGAGCCGATTTCATGGTAGATGAGTGGAATGGCAGTTATACTCTGAAAGCGCTTAATAGTTTTTCCTACGCTTTATATCTATTGACACGTAGCAGTCGTTTTTTGGCTGGAAGTGTTTTAAAAATGATGAACGGACAAGTTACACTTCGTTTATTACATGAAATACAACAAAATCATCGTTTAAAGGAAGGAATTAAGTTAAACAAAGCTCGTATCGAGCTATTAGATTCCTGGATATTATATAAACTAAGGTAATGTAAAAAGCATTCATGTATTACAATATTCAAGTTTTTTTAAACAAGATTTTAAAATAGATCAGGAAATGGCAAAGAACCTAATGTTGAGCACATATCAGATATTACATCTTGTACTGCCACCGGCTTATTTGATCCGTTTACATTGAATTGGTCGCCTATTATTAAACGAATTTTTGGTATAGAGGTGAAATTCTACATTTCTTTACTACCAAATAATTTAATGTATTAATCTTTACAGACCACATTGCTGCCAAAGTTTGTGAATAACGTTTATAAAAGCCTAGGGTTTTTGCACCCGGGTTGTTTTACGAGTCTGGACTGGCAAAATACCCATATACCCATTACTTCATCAATAAGCGACCAAACCGCCGCCATTTTCGGTAATCAGTGCTTTAGTAAAGATGATGTTAAGATTACCATGGGTACCGGAGCATTTTTAAATCTTATTACTGGCACAAGCTGTCAGGCTTCTTTAAAAGGCATGTATCCATTGGTAGCTTGGCAATTTAAAAAACAGACTGTCTATTGTGTTGAAGGAGCGGCACACGATATCGGTACCATTATTTCTTGGGGTAAGCAATGCGGCTTGTACACCGATCCCACAGAAACATCTACCATAGCGGAGTCAGTAAAAGATAGCGATGGAGTTTTCTTTATACCCGCATTTAGTGGCTTAGGAGTAAGTTTATCGATATAAGGAGAATAAGAGGAAAATTTTATCAGGACATTTTTAGGCTCCGCTAAATGATCATAAAGCCGCGTCCGGTTTTATAGGCATTAAACCCTCCACAAACCGATGTCATCTCGTACGTGCCTTATTGGAAAGTATTGTATTCCGTTTGGTTTTGTTATGTGAAACTGCGGAACAAGAGACTAAGCGACAGATAAAAGTGTTAAGGTACCTTTAAGTTATAAAATTATTTTGACTTTTCATATTTAATGTGATTCTTATCTATATCCAGGGTGGATGGTGGCGTTTCACGTAACGGTTTCATATGTCAATTTTTGGCTAATGCTACTGGAAAACAGGTAGAACGCCCTCAATGTTCTGAAAGTAGCATTATGGGTGTTTGTTTTGCGGCGGGAGTCAATTATGGCTTATGGAAAACTTTAAGCGAAATAACAAAATTCCGTAAAATAGATCGCTTATTTGAACCATGCGTGGAAGAATATGAAGTGAATAGGAAGCTTTTGAATAAATGGTTAGAAGCCGTTGATCGTTTTAGAAACTGGTATTAAGTAAAGTTCAAAAATTTTAATTTAAAAGAAAAACGCATTGAAACTTTTAAAAACAGCAAGCAATCATATATTTCTTACATTAACAATGAAAATTCACTAGGAAGCGCCCTTTGTTTTATGACAGATGTTTCAATGCTAAAAAAAAAGTAAAACTTCACATGTGTCAGATGTCGCCAAAACGTGGCACGTTAACTATTAGCAGCCATCAACAAAATTGCATAAAATGAGTCCACATCACTGAGTAAATGGGATTCTTTTAAACATCAATAACGCTACGCTAACATGATTTACCAAAGTTTCCAAATTTTAATTAATACCTCAGAAAATAACAAAATTAATCCGGCAGTCAGCTCAATTGGCCGATATTATGTAAAGAAAAAAAAATTATTCTGAAACATTACCCTGTGTAAAGAGGGCATTAAACTAGGATTTCCGATAGTAATTTACGAAAATAAATGAATTGGAACGAATTTTCGATGACAGTGTTACATAAATATTTGAAACATGTGGTCAAATTCTCTTTTTTGGAATTCCAGTTGCTGAGTGAAAATGCAATAAAAATTTTAAATAATTTAAGCGAAGAGATACAATGATTAAAATTCTATATCTCGATAACTTCAAATTAAAGAACTATTGGTACACTGAAATTATGTAAACAATATGAAATTGAAACATGGCAAACAATAATAATTATTTATTTCTAAAATATTTAATCTCTCTTTTTCTCTCTCTCTCTCTCTCTCTCTACAGTTGCAAAAAAAATTCCGATTTTTCTTATGAATAAAAAAAATGGCAAATTAATTTATTTTCATTTCACTTTGGAAAAGTAAAAGACATCATCAAGTAGTCCTCACGTTCATATAGCATTTGTTGCGGAAGAGGGAATGATATTATTATTTAAGTGTTCCGTGTAGCCCGCAAAATCGAAAAGTTTGGCAACATTGGTTCTATAGTGCAAAACAAAAACTGCTTATGAATTCAAGAGTATAAGGAAACTAAGTAGAAGTCGTGAAGAAATATCCAAAATTTGCATTTTTTTTTTCATTAAAAATAATTAAAACTTTAAAGTAATTATGGGAAAAATTAATAAAAAAATGCAGATAATGAAGTCCATCTCTAAAAAATTGCCAATGCAAGCAATTAAAAGAAATGAGCATGAGTGTGTGATTTTGGATTCCTCGCCGGTAAAAAAAATTACAAAGAAAAAGGAAAAATCTCGTCGTAAACAGAAAAGTCTATTACAAAAATTGACTCTTATTAAGAAGCAGCAATTAAGAGACCATGGGGAACATCGTGCGAAAACTGGAAGAGTTCCAGATTTGAAACTTTTGAAAGATTCTTTACCATCTATAAAAGATATTATTAAATTAAGCAAGGACAAGACTCAACTTAAAACGGGAGTGGAGGAACTCGACGAGTCACCGATAAAGCCCATAAAACAGGAGACTGGTAAAATCGACGTTAAAAATCGTTTAAGAAAGAAAAAAGAAAAATTTATTGGACAAGTTATAGCTTACCAAGATGTGTTAAAAGCTCGAGATTTTAAAAAGAATCCAAGAGAATCTATTCGAAAACGTATTCAATTGAAAGTTGGTTTAATTTTATGAATGACAGGACGCAGAATCTCACCTAGTGTTCTTTAAATATTGCTTTTGGAATAAATCTCTAAAATGAGGTATTGACTAACTGTTACTGAAAGTTAGAATATCAAAAATAAAAAAGATTATGATTAAATTAACATGTGAAGAAGATTTTATTATATATCGTCAACGTAGGACTATTCTAAATTTGTTACAGCATACTTAGTAGCCGAAAAAATAGAATCCACCTTGATCAACTTCACACCTCATCTTATAGATTGAGTCCACATCATTTCGTTGATGTCGTTCGTCAGATGAACTTTCTTACGTAAAAATATATTGTGGAACTCTTGGAAATAGTTTGGATAATTGCGATTGTTACAAAAGTCATTATTGATTATTAGAAGGTCTGTCGCTAAATTTATTCCTGATATAATTTCTTGAGATGATTCGATTTAAAATATATCTTTCTTCTTTATAATGATGTTGAGATATCTTGAAATTCGATTGAGTTTTGTAGATTTAAAAATTAATGCAAAGGGGACCGAATTTGAGCAAATTCTTGGGACATGCGTTTGAGTGGATTTCAAATTCGGTGAAATGAGAGGGGATAGAAGCGACCCCACGGATTTCATAGAATTCGGACGGAATATACACGTAATAGATGTTGTTAAGTGAAGTATTGGCGGCAATAGAATTTACCGTAGCAGCATCGGAAAAGATCAATTTGGTTTTTTTGTTAGAGACGAAGAAAATCTATAAGTTATGGAATACATGGTATAAATTTCGGCCAAGTTCGATTATTGGCTACGCATTTTTTCTGGACTGGATAAATACACTATACCCACTTCTGGTATAGACATAAGCTCTGGCCCCGAGGCTTTTAATGTCTCCACTTTCGAGGGAGATGGTGCGGCTAAACCATATTTCGCAAATTGAGTAGATTTAGAGATGATAAACAGTCAAATTATGAAATGGAATGGAGTCGGAGTGTGTAGTGATGTTTTTTGAGTAAGATGAGCTCCGCGGCAGGGTGTAACGTTGTTCCTATTCCCAAAATGCAATTTTTCACTTTTTCAGATGTTTCACTTGTTGTCTTTTTTTATTTAAATATAATGCACTTTTTATATTAGTTGCGTTGTGCAAACAGTTATTTTTTTGTTTTTCCTTTTGAAATGATTTCGTATTGAATTTTAAATTCCAATTACCGATGGCTATGTTACTTTGCACACTTTCGCAGGGTTTTTATCACGGTTCAGCGTAATATTTAAAATAATCGTCAATCGGCATACAAGAATTCTTTTTTCTGATCCGAGAAAAAAATTAAGTATTTTTAAAATTTAACTCTTTTAATCTTCAAAATATATACTTGTTTATTTATATCATCGATATGCCAAACTTGTAAATCTCCTGCTCTCGGTCAATTTTTAATCGAATTTTAGATTGTCGACGCGACGTTTGTTTCCCATACTTTTATTGCGATGAAATGCTTAAATCGGCCAATAAACATAAAAAATTAATGCAAACGAAGTCAACCGACCGATCTTGAAATAATCTGCGCAATCAAATTCATAAACATATTAAAACTTTTAGCCCCTTTCCAATGAGTGGTCAATTTAATAAGAAGCAGAATTTAACTGAATAATAAAAATGGCAACATTGCCAACAATTCAAAGAGTTATTCGATGGGACGAAAAATTTCCAAGAAAAGAGAAAAATGAATTGTTGTAATTTTTGTTCAAAAAGCTGTGATGATGTTAAAAATTTTCACGAATCCAATGTACTCGTTTGTGAAAATAGTCCTGTGAAATGCTGTGATTTGATACACATTTTTAACGGCGACATAGTGAAGGTAAGCATTACGTACTAAAATATGAAAATAATTTATATTAACAGCAAAATAATTAGTTAATTTCAGGAGATAAATTTAGAAGAATATGCGGTAATTGTTTAGCAAAGATACAAGCCATTTATGAATTTGTTCAGCAGATAAAGCTGGCTGACAAGCAACTTAATGCAGTACAAGATAAGCAGGATTTTCGTTCGCAAATGGGGGCAAACGTAGAAGTTTTGAGCCCACTGGGATCGAATCTCAAGAAAATTTTACCTAAAATTAATTCAAAGGCTGCAATTGCGAAAGAAACTGTTTTAAAAAATCGAAACAGTCGTTTGTACAAATGTTCTGAATGCAGCAAATCATTCACCAGATTTAAAGCTTTAAAAGAGCATGAGCAAAGACATATATTTAATAATGATTGTGCAGATGTTACGGTATGTTACGTTTGCGAATATTGCCATTTAACATATAAAAGTCAAACCTCATTGGATAAACATGTAGACCGGCAGCATGATAATCGAAAACTCCAGTGTTATTGTTGTCGTCGTTTTTATATTTCGAAAGGTTATTTACTGCAACATTGTAGGAGAGTCCATCAATGGTCTACTTTCAATTATTACTGTGGAGAATGTCCAGAGACAGTTGTGTTCCAAACACGTGAAATAGCTAAAAATCACTTTTTACAAAATCATGTCACGCAAATAATAAGCGCAGAACCAGTTCTAGCTGAGGATAATATGGATTTAGAAATGCACGAGGAGTTTTTAGATGAGTTTTTATTGTCACATACAAATGAAAATTCTTTCCAATTTTCTGAATGTTGGGAACATTTAGATCTTAATTTACCGGATATGCTGCAACCAAGTCCTTTGCAAACACTTCTAAAGAACGAGGGAACTTGTGAAGCATTTCCTTGCCCCCAGTGCGCGGAACAATATAAGCAACCGCAATCCTTACTAAAGCACTTAAATGAGAAGCATAACTTTCAACTAGTTTTGTGTAAAAATTGCTGTACAACGTTTGCAACTCTAAACGAATTTACATTACATCTTCTATCTGGAAAATGCGCATTGATAACGACAAAAGCATTGTTATCTTGTCCGTATTGCAGTAAATTGTTCCAAGCTTTAACACAACTGAAACAGCATTTACGTATAGTTCATACACAAAAAAAACGCCATATTTGCCAGTTATGTGATAAACAATACGCAACGGTGGATCATTTGAAAAAACATGTTCTAAGTCAGCACCAAAATGAGCGTAGACATATTTGCCACATATGTGCTAAACGTTTTACGCAAATGGGTCATTTACGCCAGCACTTGGCCATACATACCACCGGAAAAACCGTGCAATGTACCGACTGTTCTCAAAAGTTTTGGCGTAAAATTGATTTGAAAAAACATAGGCAAAGGAAACACAATGCAGGAGGAGATACTTAATTTTTACGTAGTTTTATTTCATATTTTCTGTTAAATATCTCTAATTGACATCCAGTTGATCTCTGTAAAATATAATATTTTTAAGACGAGTTTCTTGTCTTCAAAAAAAAAAATAAAAATAATTGGACGTTAAAATCCCTATTACGATCACAAAGACGTGCCGAATTCAAGTTCGACTTCTTTTCCTTTGAACTAGATAGGTGATACTTATAAATTTGGCTAACTCACCCGCCCATAGGCAATTCCATTTCGACTTCGCCAAAGACTGAAAATTGAAACGTTGGCCTTGAATTAATATTAGTTATGATAGAATTTTTCGGTTACATTGTGAACTGTAAATTTTTCAATTTTCGTTTACGAAATAAACCGTATACTTGGATGCACTTAGTGAAAGACTTTAAAATTAAGCAAATTTTTTTATTTCGACATCTCTTCCTGCATTTGCATCGTTGATCAATTATTTCAAATTGACGCGATATCAACTTTCGGACTCTTCAATTTGTCAACTCCGTTCTCGATCGAAAAATTTATAACATATTAACTTGTATAGAAATGAACATAAATAATATAAAAATACGATAAACAAAATCCGATCGCAAATTATAATGAAATGGAAAACAGTTTCTAATTTCCGCATAGTATCGATGTGTTCATAATCAAAGCCAACATAACTACTATTCATGTTTGGTGCTTGAATTCAAAAAAGGAAAGAAATAATTATTTTCATTGGCATTTTCATCATTTTCGTACCTTGAATTTCATTCATTTGAAAGACGCCATCCGGATTAACGCCTAAAATCTTAAAAACCTGATTCCAATCGCCTTCGTCAGCTAACTTTTCCAGCAATAAAGTTGTCATTTTCGCTATTTATGATTTTTATTTTATTTTGTTCAGGTATGGTCTAGACGATTCGGAAATATTGTGAAGAATGAAACATAAGCTCTTGTTTTTCTTCTTATTCTTCTTCTTAATATGCTTTCAGCAAGAAAAAAATTCAAAAAAAAAATTATTATTTTTTTTTGTTCACACTCTCTAGAAAATTCGAAAATATTGAAGAGTGAAACATAAGTTCTTGTTTTTCTTCTTAAAAAAAATCTTTTTTGTTCACACTCTCTAGAAAATTCGAAAATATTGAAGAGTGAAACATAAGTTCTTGTTTTTCTTCTTAAAAAAATTCTTTTTTGTTCATGTACTGTTTAGACAATTTGGAAATAATAAAAAGTGGAGCATAAGTTCGACTTTCTTCTTCTTCTTCTTCTCAAAATGTTTTAGTAAGTCTACAAATTTAACTGTTGCAATCAAATTGAACAATTTATCCTTTAATCATTATGGGATTTTTAGGTGAGACAGTGAACCAAATTACTTGCCCAGACCTCTTTAAAGATCAGCTTTAGAATATTAAGAGAGTCCTGCGGAGAGTGGAACATATGGCTACGGGATGGATGCAGCAAAACTTCCCAGCGAAGCTTTCTCGTTTCTAAATAGATTAGGTCTGAGCATTGTCGTGACGATACACGACGCTTTTCTTATTGATTAATTCCGGACGCTTCTCACCTCAATTACGCGCACGCCACCTAAAGTAATGATTTGCATTTATTGAGCGACGCTTGTTGGTTGATGAAGACGAGGTCGAAAAGATATTCGGAGTGTATATATACGTACGTATATATATACATTTTTTTATTTTTTTTATCAGGCATTGACGCTTCTGTTGATTACGTTATAAGAAATTGTTTTCATTGATATCAATATAGTTAACATAGGCTTTCAAGCCCCTTACGCAAAAAGGGATTTGATGTTTTTGTATCCTCACTCCATGCATAAAAGACGATAGATGATGAAGATATAAGTTGGCAGCGTTGCACTAAGCGACAATATGAGCGCGATCTGTCAATCAATGTACTTTAAATTGCTTTTCTTCCTAATCATAACTTCGCTTAGTCCCGTAGTCAAATTACTTTTACGAGGAAAAAATTGAAAGGAGAAAGCTTTGTGTTCAAAAACAAAAATTTCATAGGACAAACATCTGCAGTCAGGCGGTAAATAGGTGCGCTATGGCAGTATTAGCTTTCAGATGCTCCACCGTACCTTGAATATAGGCGAATCGATTTGCGATCTTACGTTCGACATAGTAACAATACTAGCATACTAGTGAAGAAGTTCTTCAACCTCTCCAACAAAGTGAAAACACGATATGGTCTTATAAAAATATTATCGTTTTATTTTTTAGCAAAGCTTTTTAATTCGATTAATTATTATTATTATTACTTTGTTTTTTTTTTTTTTATTACTAACACAAATTTACAACTTGACGATTTTTATACCCACCATCGAGGAGCACATTATTGTCGTCGTTCGATTCGCAGCGTTTTAAAAAATGTACATCAGAGATTCGTATTATATTCAACCAAATTTCTCTTCTATATTTTTGTCTAGTTGAAAAGATCAATTTTAAAATCGGTACATTTTTGCATTTTTTGTAGTTCCACAGAACTTAAGTGAATGTTAATTGCGAACCACGTTAGAGTTATGTATAATAATGGTTCCGGATCAGTCTACTAAAATCGGTTATATACCCAAAAGAAACCGGATTTTTATCTATTTTCTTTAGGTGGCGAATATCCACGTTTACTCAAATACAAATAAAGCTTTGTAACTTGTTTCTATTAAAAAAAAATAAAAAAAAAATAAATAAATAAGTTGCGATAAACATTAATTATTGTCATCAATTGCTTTAATATTTCCCCTTTTAATCCTCGGAGAGGCAGGCAGCGAAAGGGACACTATATTTGTGTTTGTACGTAGCATGAAACTCCTCTAATCAAAAGCATTAATATGGATGCCCAGTTGTGGTGTTAATAAGATGTTCCTCTGTACCAGTTAAGCGTTTTGGCCCCGCACCAATTTTAGTATGGATTATATATTTAAGTAGGTTATGTTCATGAATAGGTAAACTGGTGTTACCATTCAAGCTGATATCAGTTGCCTCGGCGGCTGATTGCGCCAGCTGATCACTGGCTATGCCTTTAAAGTACTCAACGTTGTCGGCTGAATCATTAGGAAAGGAAATTTGTATAGCCGGCAGCAATGATGATACATGCTCCTGAAGTACATAAAGACATGCATTTGGACCAGCGTCAAAAGTATACGCTACTCGGGTACTGCCTATTGCTGCATTATAGGCATGAACAAATGCGGCTATAGAATGCGAAATATCGTTCATGTAAACGCAAGGTGGATAAGTGTCTAGGGCAGTCGCATGAAATTGATTGGAATCTTGCATCGTGATTTTGGCAAATAGTTCAAAATCTCTTTGGCGTATCGCCTCACTGATAGCTTTGATCCGTGATGGTACACAATGCTTCGCTCTGTAATGGATAAGATCCGACGTTTCAACTGTACGCTGCATACCTTTGGTAGAACTCGTTTTCTTGCGGCCGTCACTTACTACCAAAATGAGAACGTGCATATTAGGCCAATGAGATGCCGATGCTATTGGTAAAGCCAAAGAATCGGAACCATCTGCCAAATGACCCATATGCCACCGCACGAAACCACCATGTAAACTGCGGCAAGCTGATCCACTACCTAAGCGCGCTATAGCCGTTAATTCTTCATCTGCAACACCGTACAAGCAAGCCAGAGTATACACCAAGCAGGCATAGCCAGCCGCGCTGGAAGCTAACCCAGCAGCTGTTGGGAAATTATTACGCGATGTCAAATGCAATTTCCACTCAAGTGGAAATTTTGTAGGAGCACCTTTAGCTAAAGCTAAGCATTGTACTAGAGCATAGAAGAACATGTTAATGTACTATCTCCAAAGTAATAGAATGTCAATAAGAAAACCTACACGCTTTTAAACATCTCATGATGCGAGAATTTTTCTCAAAAGGAATCTCCTCACCATTTAACCACATACGATGCTCTTTAAATGTGCTACAAGCTGCTGCTGTTGTCTTAGCACACATCTGAATAATTGAATACGTAGATTATCGCTTAACTGTATAATTAACATACGAATAGATTGCTTACCTCATCGGTGCTTAAAGTCATACTTATGGAATCATTGATGGGTAAAATTAATTCTTCATCCCGTTTTCCCCCTTAAAGCGAAAGCACGCACATAAATAGAAGAATAAATAAAAAGTAGATAGCGCTTTCGTTTGCATCTAAGACTTACAATATTTAATTAAGGCTATATTGACCGGAGCTATACAAGTTTCTATGAACATTTTTTGTTGTTTGTTTTTCTAAAATGCGAGCAAAGGCTTAAAGCTTGCGGTTACTTCTTGCAGATGAACAACTTGGAATTTTTAAAGTTATCAGAAATGAACTAAATATCCCGAAGTCGTTACCAGAACGACTGACAGACTACTGGCGCTGCTCACTAATAATTATGCCAACAGACCGCTTTCATTTAACAAATATGGAGAAAGTCGTACGAGAAACTGAAGAAAATTCAAAACAAACAAAACGCATCAGCTGTCCCTTTGACTTAAGGGAAGTGTCTAGAAAATTGTAATGTAGTACATCGTAGAATTGCCAGATAAAAATATAATGAAAATTACATTTTGACTTTAGTGCAAATCTTAACCATGAGAGTGCAGTCACCATGTGTACTGTAAGTGGCAATGCTAAAGTGTCTGGATTCAAACGAGAAATATGATATTCTTTATGTACACTTCTTGTGGATTTACTTAAATGCTTATCGGTAGCTAATTTTGTGTATAATGTGTATAAAGTATCGGGACATTGGAATTATCAAAAAAATTTGATCATAAAAAAATAAATGTGTTTATTCACCTTAACGGTAGGTCTGATCGCCTGGTATAATGATGGGATACAATCTTTACGCTGGTTGTGTTTTTAGCACTTTTTACACCTTACACCACTGCAAGAGTACAGGGGTGTATTAAGTTTGTGCGAATGCATGCACCACCCAGAAGGAATTGAGCTAGATCCACATTTTCTATTATACCAATCGACTTACAATCACTTTATCGGAATCGATGTAAGCTTGTCTAGCAGTCTGCTCGTTCGACCGTTGTCCGTTCATTCTTATGCTCGACTTACAGGTCGCAATTTTCTACATATTTTGATTTGATCTGAAGACGAAAGCTCTTGAAAACATTTTCTTTCGGCACGCTTTCACGATCACTTCCCATACATTGGCTTACTTGGTGAAAATCATTTTGTGAGGATATTCGCTTTGGATTGGCAGCTTCCAAGCTTACTGACGTTTTCACGCATAGCAAGCCATTTTGGACTAAGCCAAATTTGGACAACTCACATGCTTTGAATGAAGGACGAATACTATTGAAAACGATTTACCTTTTTGATAAGAATAAAAACAGTATTACGGCAGTCTAAGGTGGTGTGAAAAGTTTGAATCGGATGGGATAATCTTTTGAACGATCCTACGGAAACTGAATAATGCCTAATTTTAAATATTTCTCGATGAAAATTCATTCATAATAATAATACGACATAAAAATTATCTTTATCGAATTTGGATCTTTTAGCAGATCTTTTTTTTTTGGAGTTGTCAACCCATATAAGGGTTCCAATGAAAAGTAAGCCTTTATATGATTTATAATATTTTATGATGGAATTATGTAATTTGACATAAAAATGAATTGCGTCAATTTTGCACTGTGGAGGTAATTTTTCATGAATAATTAACCATAAGAGGACTCTCGTGGCATAATTGACTTTACATGGGAAAAATTCTAATTTTTTGGTATTTTAAACGGATATATACGAAGAGTTGTATTAGGCAAAGTAGCGTAGGGTACTTAATAGTTTACTTTGTCGGATTACAGCAAGAATGAAAAACGGAGAAACCGACAAATGACCGTCTGTCCATCTAACAGCGCCACCTGTATTACGTTAATGGAAACATTAAAACGCCACTTTGATGTCTCTTGTCATAAATTCTCTATGGTACTATCTTCCATTTTGAAGGTGTTTGTAAGCATTGTTTATTGTCATTGACATGACAAGACAAGACATTTATTCATTCACTTTTGTAGAAATGTAGATTCAATTACATGGCTCAACTTCCGTAGCGTTTTATTAATCATCTAACGTCTAATGGACGCGATCATCGGTTTCGAAATCGGGCTGTCATTCACGCCACACACTCATGGTCGAATACAAACGATTTTGAATAAATAGATTTATTTTTAAATTATATTTTTATTAAAACCTTTAATGTTTTCATATTTCTAATGTTAAACGGTACCTAATAATCGAGTCGGTTTGATTTAAAGCAATAGCGGAGCAGAAACAGGAGCCGAAATGAGTTTGGCGGGGGCTGCTACGGCGGGAGCCACATATCGTGTAGCAATAGCACTTACAGGCGCGGCAGCCAGAGGGGCATGAGCCAAGGGAGCAGCGAAGCCAGGAGATAATAAGCGGCCGGGGACAGCAGGAGCTATATAGGCAGCTGCAGTAGCGGGAGCGAGCAATTTTGCTGGGCTAGCTACTAAACCGGCTCTATAACGATTGAAGACATCTAAACGTTGACTAGAAAAGACTGTATTTAAAGGTGCTGTGTAGGCAGCAGCATAAGGTGCAGCGTAAGGCGCAGCATAAGGCGCAGCATAAGGCGCAGCGTAAGCAGCCGGGAAGGGAGCGGTGTAAGCAGCAGCAGCTGCAAACGGGGCTGTATAAGCGGCTGCTAAAGGAGCGCTATATGTAGCGCCCAGCGGGGAAGTGTAGGCGGCGGTTAAAGGAGCAGCGGCCAGGGCGGCCGGTGCAGCTACAACATGACCCGCCTCACCAGCAGCGCAAGCAAAAATAGCAAAGAATATTATTACAAACTGAAAAATAAAATTTCATTGCAGATTTTTACCCAAAAAAACGAACGCTAAGAAACACTTACCGATGTCTTCATTTTTCTTTTAAAGTTCTTTTTAGATTGCGATTCTCGTGAACATTTGATAGCTAGTAAGCCTACAACTTGGGCTTTTATAGTAACGAGAAGCGCATTTACAGAAAAACAAAAAGAAAGAAAAACGCTATTGCTTTAGTAAGTTTTCATAAAGCTGGCAAAATGCCCTCCAGACGTTTTGGCTAAGTTGCATGATTTGGTAACATCTTTAGTGGGTTAACTTTGTGTTGGCTTGAATACGAATTAAATCCAAAGAAATTAACATTTCAAGGGCAGCCGATAGTTTTTTAAGTAACAAGTAATGCAAAATTAATTGAAATTAAAAACAAAAGGTAACCGAATGGATTTGTAAGTCAGGCCTTCGATCGAATTAACCGCAGTTGTTTATTGATTTTCATATGGCAATCGGTCTGGCTTCTCTTCATTCGTAGCGAAATTACCGCGAAACTCAAATTCTTTGCCTTTTAGTTCCCTCCATACTAATCGAGTTCCTGGTACCGAAGATGTACCTCAAGACAACCGCTTGCGATTTATTCGATTTGCATACATATGTATGTACTTATGTTATGGCTATAAAACCTCGCCTCATGTCATCCGCTGGTACACGGGTTAATTGTGCGCAACTGATGCCCTCCACAAAGTTAAACAATCCTTATAAACTAGGGACGCCAAGTGCGACTGGAGAACCAGACTTATTTATTAAGTACGGCTGAGTAAACCCACTCCACAGCTCCAATCAGTCGTTTTAAGAACGATGAAAACCACAGCCAACACGATACTCCCAAAGGGTCATATTCAGCAGTCAGGACTTGCTATCGCAATTAAATTCCTAAGAATTCCTAAGATAAATAGCTTACAGGGCTCTTGACCCCCGTGGAGCTTAAGGCTACAAAGTCCTTAGCCTCACTTTAGGCAACATTGTCACTCCCGGGTAGCCAACACAGGACTACCCTTCTCCAAGATTTATTTGCCACGGGTGCCACATCTGGCATGGCCCGCTTCATGCTCTCGAGACTATTACTATGTCAACGTACTTTACGTAGGCAGTTACAATACGATAACAGTTGGTTTGTATTTCCTCCATAGCAACAATCCACGAGAAAGCGTGTCCTCAAAGCAAAGCTTCTTCCCGTGTACCCCTAAGCTATCTATTAGAAAACTTGCCGCCAAGTTATACATAGTCCAAGCCTTAAGCTCTTCTTTGCCGATCAAAAACCGTTATCAGGGTTCACCATGAGGAGGTGAGAGTTTCGGCACATCTATGCCCCCGAAAAGTATAGTTTATCGCCCCCCATATATTTATATATATAATTAATACGACGAATCATAGCGAAAGAAGTGAGAAAAGAGAAAAAGATAGGGAATGGGTGCAGCCTAGTGAGTGCGTGCCTAATCGACTAAGCACTCACTATAGCTATGACCAAGCATGGTTTGCGATTTGAATTCGCGATATGCATAGGCGTTAACGATTTCATAGCGACGATCAAGCCCGACCATACCTCGACATATGAAGACGACGTAAAATTCATAAATGGAACAAATTATCATTATCACGAAGGAATTCATTCATGATCGTCAGTGCATCAGTTGAATCTTTCCAGAAATAATTCTTGTTTTTCGCATTAAAGTATCTTACTTTAGCCTGTTTGGGTCGTTTTAACGGCACCCTCCCATTTTGCTACATACCGCCTGTGCATGCTCAAATCAACAAAACGAATAAATCTTTCTTTATATCGTACATCATTTATTATGTAGCAATATGTTAAGTTTGTGTGGATGCGTGCAATGTATGTAGAGCGATTTCGGATAGGCACACCTATCGTTATACCGATCGATTCAAAATTGCTTTCTTTATCGATTTGTAGCTTGTCTGTCTGTCTGACTTGCCTGTTTTCTTTTGTCCAATTTATGGGCTGACATTGAAGCGGTGGCCCATGGTCCACTATAGTGTTTTTATTTATTTCGGGTATGTGAATATACGGCTACAGTCGAATACTTAATTTTCTTAATTTTTTGATTTTAAAGTTCTTTCCCCCGTTCTTTCTTTCATTTAATCGTGAGTTATAATATATAAAATATTTTGATTTACATGGAAAAATAATCCTATAAAAGCTAAATGCAAGCAGCAACTGAATCCAAGGAATCTAAAAAATAAATGTATTTTAATATATATAAGAGGTGTCCTTTAAAACCTTTGGATTAATAGAGGTATAGAGCGACGCGGGAAACAGCCATTAACTCTAATATTGAAATATTCCAAAAATTTCACAATAAGACTCATCGTCTAATTTTTAAGGGCCCGTGATTCGTTTGACTTGGATATTTTATATGTCGAAAATCGAATACGATGGCTTTCTTTGGAATATCTTTTTCGACTGAGTAATCTCTTGAGTGAATCTCTTGATGGTATCTTTCCCTCGATGAATCTGATGAGACAAGAAAAGATTGAAATGGCATTATATATATACTGGATTCCATTAGAAATTCCATTTAGAAATTAATTTGATTTTCTTTCTTAATCGCATGACATTTTTTTCTACAAAAAAATCATATCATGATGCGACTCTCAATCACTTATGATAATTATAATAATAATTAAAATGGATGTTGTTTTGCGCATACAAATATATATACATATATATATATATATATATATATGTATATATATATATATCCAAAGAAGCTATATTGTGAAATATCATACATGGGCCATATATTTTATGGAAATGGTGAGAAAGTTTACTTTCAAAGTTCAAAAATAGCTGAAAGTCACTGCTTAAGTAAGATAAGAGTTTAATTATTTAAAGCAATCTCTCTTCTTAGTTGGTATCATTAACCACTATAATCGGGCAAGGCCGACCATTAGAGACTTTATACGACTTTGCCGCCTACACAGTTACACATTATTTTCATGCAGATACATATAGTTTTCATGAAAGGCCGCATACTGGCGGATGGCCAAAACATGAACTGACATGATCCAAATTTAATTTACTTTCTAAAGATTTTATTATGACAATTTTTGGTTTTCCTTATAAGAAACTGGAAGTTAGACTTTCTCTTGTGATAACCCCTATAATTGTTGGGGTCTAAAAAATAGATCTATTTGATCCAAATTCCGTACCGTTCAACTTTTTTTCTTTGCCAAATCGCTACTACGGATCATTTTTTACCTTTCCCTTTTTCTGAAGGGCTCACGAATCATAAGAAATTTTATATAAAGTGGAGTGCAAGCAACACAACCATGCGGTTCAAATTTGATCCACTTAACTTTTCCATTCCAAATTTCCATCATAAAGCTTATTATTGTTGCTATTACGCCTTTTAGGCATATAAGGGTCTACATATTGTGAGGATCGTTATAAGCGGTAGTAAGTAGATCTTTGTGGCCCAAATTCGCTATGGTTGACTTCTTTATCAATTTAATATTATGAATCAATTTTCACCATGAAGTATTGAAAATTAGATCTTCTTGCTATATAAAGATTCAGTTTTCGTTGGAACGGTTATATGAGAGGGGCTGCAGCCGAACAAAGTTTCTCATATGAATTTAGAACGTCGCAATACTGTTACTCATTGACTTTTGGAGAGAAATTTTGCAAATTGAAATTTTCTTTCTTAGTTTGAAAAGTGGTCGAGAAAGTGAACCGCTACGAACAATTTTTAGTAGCTTCCGGCCTTGGGTCAAAGTGTGCTAAATTTCATCAAAATGTTTCGAAAATTGCGGCAAATGTGGGTTGAACACAAAAATACATGGACTAATATCGGACGGACAGCGAGACAGACGGACAGGCGGACCGCTTAAACTTTAGATCGATTCAGATCTCGGTTCAGGTCTAATAAATGGCGGGTCCACCTGTAGCCTTTTTGGGTATTATATACGGCTGCACAAACCTAATGTACTCTGCATCATAAGTGCTGTGGGATATAAAAATATTAAGAAATTTTGATTCATATATATATCAATATACATATGTATTCAGTCATGGAATAAACATTAGCAAAAAGTCTATTTGCAGTACGACGGGACTCAGGCATTTTTCGTTTGATGTAAATATATGAGTAAGCAAATCATGTTCGGTTTTCTCTGAATGTTTCATACCGACCATCGTTGCCTTAAAGAAAAATAAGAAAGCAATCCGATATTTTATAATACTGGATGGGTGTCATCGCATTTTCCTATTTTTGCAACAAATGCTGTAGCACTTTGCGTAGAATACACGAGCCAACCTTTTTATTTTTGTAACAAATAATGCAATTTACAGGGAACGAGCAAAAAACCCACTTTGTTTTTGCTTTCGAAAGCTAAACGCGACTGCGGTCGTGTCCATTTTCAAAACCAGTCTGCGTGCGAGAGCTTTCAATGTTTCTGCCAAATCTGATAACTTCGTTTTTGTGGCCAAGACAATATTTTACACAGATATCACACGGACGTACAGACGGACAGACTGAGCAAAAAGGTATGTGTACTGCGTAGGATCGCCCAAATTCTAAATATTGCCAAAGTTTTGACAAAATGAATTTAATTTCGTCCTTCGGGAGTGGGTGTAAAAAATGACAAAACATAATTGAAACGAGGAGACAAAAAAGCGGAATTTCAACGAGAACATTCTGTAGACACAATAGACATGAGTCTGTTCCTGAAGGCATCCTGGAGATTCAAAGAAGGCATATTCAATGAAGCGATTAAAGGTAAAGTACTTCGACGTATTTGAAGAAATATATAATCATAGCGTGAGGCTGAAGCAAGAAAGTGGTGGGCAAAGCCAAAAATTGCTTTATCTTGTCATCCAAATCCGTTGGCTATTTTTTCAAAATAGTTTGGATGTGCGGGTAGTCGGTTTGTTCATTAAGAAGCACTGCCGCTCTTAATTTGAACGGGGAAGATATTGTGAGGAGATTTTTACTCCGCAGTTCTAAGAGACGTCAAGCAAGACCGACCTAACATGAACTTTAAAGTCAATCTTCAACAAAGTGGAAGTGAAAGGTGTAAAATAGTTTGCTTAATGACAGTTTGACTGTTCGGCTAAAGCAATGTTTAGAAAAACTGTGTATCGTTGGTTTTGGACTTAAAAAGAAAGAAAAAAGTTCCGATTCCATTCTGTCCTACACCGCGTGTGCTACAAGGGTATATTGGGCCTATGTGGATGTATGCAAAATCCAGAAAGACATGAGATAAACCCACCTTTTATTATATCGATCTATGCAGAACATGATTTAATTTAATGTTTCTATGAGAGAATGATTCTCAGCTTGTCTGTCCGTCCGTCCATTTGTTTGTGTGTCTTGTCTTCTTGTGTTCTCTATTTAGAGTTCGCAATTATTGGGATATTGTAATTAAGTTTGGCACGTGTTTCGGCTCAAGAACGAGCGCTATTGTAAATGGTTCGGATCGGACCATTTCGGCATAACTGTGGAGCGGTGCAGGATATTTAATGGTGGACCGTGGCCCACTATAGGCTTTTTATTTCTTTCTTACCTAATAATTAATGTGCAACAAGAGATGCCTGTTGACGTCGTCCAACTAGTGGACCCGGTTAACCTATTAGTACGTCTTTAAGCGGCGAAAAACCTTTGAATTTTTGTACGCTTACTTGAAATGCGAAAATAAATTTCTTTCTTATTTTTTTTTTTGTTTTGGTAATTTTTCGTTTTTATTTATGTGTATATGCTTTACTTTACTGTAGTTTAATTAATTGAACTAATTACGGGAAATATATAGTAAGTCTTTAGGGCTGGTAAAGGAAACTTTATAATACATAGGGAGAAGCGAAATAGGGTGCATATGTTAAACGGGCGGCAGTTGGACTAGCTACGAGCCTGGCGGCTGCGGGAGCTGTGTAGGCAGGAACTGTTCTGTAGGCGTAGGGTAAAGCGGCATGCCTAGCCACTAAAGGCGCTGGATAGGCAGCAGCATATTTGGCAAATGGAGTATTGGTAGTGTAAATAGGAGCGGCAACAGGAGCCGTATACGCAGCTGCAAAGGGGGCGGCCAGGGGCGCGACCGGGGCCACAGGAGCGATAATTGGAGCTGTAGCTATACCATTAAAATTACGAGCCACTACCTGACTGCTGGTTGCCGTCACGACGGGAGAAGGAGCCGCTAAAACAGCGGCGGCAGGCGCTGTGTAAGCCAATGGAGCACTCAACAAACCAGGCTTGGCAAGAGCACAAGCAAGTGTAGCGAAAAGGACAGCCGCCTAAAAGAATTTCAATATATATTACAGTCGGCTATCCTCGTCTATCGTGCAACTTACGTATTTGAACATTTTATTTAGTGTGATGATTATCTTCGATGGATGGACGGTAGGATAGATGGCTATGTTGATTCTTTAAATTGTTATTAAAGTTTGTTGATTTTTTAACCACGGGCTCGTGCTTTTATACAGAAAAAAATGAACAGAAATCTATTTTGAACTGACCTTAGATACACTGTTGAAAATACTAGTGTTGTGTGCTATTGCATGACAATTTTAAAGCCGTTAATGGCCGTTTAGGTTGAATTTGATTTCATGTCTTTTTTTTTTTTTTTTGTTTAGAAATGCAGAGCACGTCTTAATTCAATTTTAAGTCTTTTTGGCTTCTTTTTTTTTCATCAAAAAATTCAACTGCGGTTAACATTGGTTTGAAGTTTAACGGTTAACTTTAAAGCGTAAAAAAGAATCCGCACAAAATTACTTACATTTTCATGTCGATTGAAATTTTTCATTTGTTTTTTTTTCTTTTTTTGTGTTCCACTGTCCGAATATTATAATATTTTATAACACTTTTATGAAAGTCAAATTTAAATGCAGTTCATGAACTTGACTTAAATGAAACTTGGTTTATATGATAATCAAATTTCATCCAATTAATTT
The DNA here is from genome assembly GCA_000688735.1 of Glossina austeni. Lineage (NCBI taxonomy): Eukaryota > Metazoa > Arthropoda > Insecta > Diptera > Glossinidae > Glossina > Glossina austeni. The sequence continues at coordinate 1,308,908 of KK502431.1, read as the reverse complement.
ATCTTAAAGATATTCTGGAAGATGATCGAAAATGTTGAGTCTTCCATCAAGTGAACTCTTTAACGAAGAATGACATGTTACAGTGTCCGGTCCAGAGAATTCCTTTTATACACATCACCTAGCGATGAAGTGATGATCATTCATTGGCAGTGAAGAAATGGAATTCTGCGAGACCATAAGAGAATATGTAATCCTGAGTAGCATCGAATTCTCAACCGCTTTCAGCATGTTCATTTGTCCTGTCTGTCTGTCTGTCTATCTGCGGTAAAAATTCTCTTAATCGCAAATATGCAGCAACCAGCTTTAAATTTGGCAGAAACATTGGAAGGTCGTGCATGCAAGTTGATGTTGAAAATGGGTCAGATCGGTTGAAAGACACGCCTACAGTACCACATTAAATGAGAGTACCTCTGTTTTTTGCTTATTACTATTAATAAACCTATAAAAATGTAAAGGTATATTCTATTGGTGGCGCTATAGTACTTCCGAAAAAATTGACCACGCCCTACCCAATACTAAAGTGTACAAAAAATGTAATTTTTTTTACTCAGAAGCAAGCTTCAAAAGCCCCATTAAGTGTATAAGTTCTTGGCCAGTTTCAAATTCGGAATGCGTCTAAGCATGTCCGTCTGTTCGTCTATGCATTTGTCCGTGTGCCCAACTGCGTAGTAGTACATATGCTAAACATTCTCCATGTCGCAAAAGTGAAAATATCTTCTAAAGACGGATAACGGACAATTTGATGTTGATTAAGAATCGTCCTTGGATGATGGGCATAGAAAGAATTACTTAGGAGATAAATGCAAGAGCTGTTTAAGAATTCCCGGCATGTAGAAATAATGATATATTCGTATAATTTTGAGAAAATAAAGCATTGCGTTGGTCACATCCCAAAATAGACTTTGGATGTTCCATGAAATTCCGTATATTTTTGGTAAGCGCAGAACTTGAATGCGCACGCCTATCTAGCGATGTCCGCTTACTCTCTGTCACACTGTTGAAGTTGAGGTTGCATAAATCGAAGCAATAATAATAAACTTATTTAATTTTAAAGATCACGTTTGCAAATAGTTGTAGCAGGCTCTTGGACCAATATCTAGTCGGCGGTATTGGTCATTGAAAGCAAAATTTCTAGATTTTGGTTTTTTTTTTTTTACATTTTTTTTATACTTTATGCCACTTGTAGTGCAAGGGTATGTTAAGTTTGCGCGGGTGCATGCAACATCCAGAAGGTGTTGAGGTAGACCTACTCTCCATTATAACGATCGATTCAAAATCGTTTTCTCAATAGATTTCAGCTTGTCTGTCCATGTGTCCGTTTACTTATCATGTTTTCTTCCGTTCAACCGACAGGCCGCAATTCTCACGTGTTTTGGCCCAAGGCTATCGAAAATGATTCGGATCGGATCACTTTTCGATTACTTCTCATATAACATATTGTTTGGAAAATTTGTTACAATAGGCAAGTGTAAGGCTTCTCCGACTGTAGGGTTTTCATTTGTTACTTTTTTTGCTTGCTTTAATTACTAAAGAAAAGTTAAAGGGCGTGCTGTACCAATTTTCAAGCCATGCGGTACGGAACTAAGAATAGTTTTAATTTTCAATGTCACGAAGAGAGCATTAACAATAAACATGAGTCAAATAATCATGGACGGACGGACTGAATGATGGTTAGATAGATGAGAGATGAATTTATGATATCAGAGTATTGAAGTGCAGCTGCGAGCATTACAAGCGGAATGGTGAAACTAATATGCGACAAAAAAATTTTAATTTCCAATCGAAAATCACGTAACACATTCTGCCGGTACCGTTGTTGTCTTTACCTATAACATACTTTACTGACACATAGTGAAAAAACGCTATGCGTTGCAGTGTAGCATTTTTAATGTGCATAAACATTGTTGTTGTTGTTGTTGTTGTTGTTGTTGTTGTCGCTCATTAAAATTGTCTTTTTTTGTTTTTTTTTTTTTTTTTTTTTCGCTTCTTTATTTAGGTTTTTACTGAGGGTCCGTTAAGCAAATAAGGGAAACTTCGAAATGATGTCAAGGTTAACTTTAGTAAAGCTAATGCGAGTGTAAATAAGTGCATAAAAAAAAATTAAATGAAGCGGTTTTTCGTATTTGTTATTCGTTTTATTGAAAATCATATCAAAGCAGTATAGCAACTTGTTTGTCATTAATTAAAAATAAATGGTTTATTTTTTAGCGTAGGCGTAAGTGTAGCCACCATATCCGTAGGGATAGCCGCCATATCCATAGGGATAACCGTAGCCGTAACTGTAACTGTAAGGGTAATTGTAGCTGTAAGTGTAAGGATGACTATAACGATAATATGGATATGTTCCCCACGTATTGTACGTGTAAGTGGGAACTGTAGATACCACCGGTACACCGTATGTTGTGGCAACGGGCGTAGTAATAACAGCGGCTGATGCTGCACCAATTACAACGGCCAAGACAAATAACAAAACCTAAGAGAAGAATGTTTTTAAAGAATTTCTATGCACACCATAATTTTGTTGTTGTAATCGTTCTCTCACTCACAAGTAAAAAATTTAATTTAACTTACAATTTTCATGATTTATGAATCCGTTTACGATCTGCTACGTAAAATTGGAATTATTCCCTTTAATTTTTGTTATAATTCTAACGATTGCTTAACTTTTGCTATCGGTTTTTATATAATTTTACAAGAATATTCATTCATATGCATTTGATTTTAAGCTTCCATGCTTGTAAATAATAATAATATTTTCAAAAATGGTCATCGAATCAAATGCATTCACATTCATATTTGAATTTCAATTTCAATTTCAATTTCAATTTCATTTTCAATTGTGTTTACGTTCATTACCATCTTTGATTTTCATTTTGGTTTTAACTATATTTGTGTTTTGTTTATACATCTATATGCATATATATATATATATATATGTATAAATATATGCAATGCAGTGGCAGTAGTAGAGTTTTTTCAATTATTCGTTCAGATCGTTATCAATTAAACTTTCATATGCTGCCAGCATTATGACATATTTGTGATCATTTGAAACGATATGTGCTTCGAATGTAAAGAAATGATTTTTAATAATTAATTAATTAATTTTTTTTTTTTTTTCTATTACTTATTTTATTCGATGTAAATTTCTCATAGTGCCTAGTGAATTTTACATTAGGCTAAGGGGCAACATTCACATTTGCAGAGGTAATAAATAATTGTTTCCTTTTTTATTTATACCCATCACCGAACGATGATGGGTGTATTCATTTTGTCAAAACGTTTGCAACGCACCGAGGGAAGCATATATCCTTGATCAGTATCAAATTCTAAATCGATTTAAGCATTTCCGTCTGTCCGTCTGTCAGGTCTGTCCGTCTGTTACATCCGGTTTATCGAATCTTACGCGAAACTTACACACAAGGCGATCATAAGTGCAAAAATTGCAACAATTCTAATAGGCGTGGTCATTTTTCCCCTCCCCCCCTATAAAATATGTGTTCAAATTTTTGTACATTTATTTACTTTCTGTTTATGAGTAATGAGCAAAAAACCAATTTTTCATTCTTTTTGAAAAACAAAGGTGTTCTCAACTTACGTGATGCTGTGGGCGTGTCCTTCGACCGATTTGGCCCATTTTCAATACCAACCTGCGCGCAAGAACTTCCAAGGTGTCTAGCAAATCTCAAGCCGATAGCTTCATTTTGTTTACAATAGACATTGCACAAATGGACAGACGGACAAACGGACATGGTTAAATCAATTTAGAATTTGATGCTGATCGAGAAGATATACACTGTGTGGCATCTTTGATGCTTCCTTCGTAGGGCGTTGCAAACGTTTTGACAAAATGAATATACCCCCCATTCTTCGGTGATGGCTATAGAAAAGTAAGAAAGGAACAGAGAAAAGTAACATCGAATCGATCACTTTTTTGGCGTTAAATTTACATAAGGTCTCCATAATTTACGATAATTTGATCGCGATTTAGAGATCATAGGTAAGAAAGAGCAACTGCACGAGGCTCGATTTCATAGGCGGCCGACACTCATTGATCTAATACAATAAATTTGTACTCTTTTTAATCAATTAGACTTTTTCTGTTATTAGAAACCAGATTTTTCACTATTTAGCAAATGACGTAAATCGTGACGTGGACTCTTCCGATCTTTACCTATATCCATTTGCATGCAATTTGTGTATAGAGAAAATTCAATTTGTTGTTTACATATACTTTTAAAAGTTTTTAAAAGAAAAAATTTATTCTTTTCGAATGTTTAATCTAATGAATGAACTTTCAATTTCCCACTTGTTTAAGGCAAAAGTACATATGGTACAGGTCTCGGATACATGCCATGTCCAGTATAATTCCAACGGGAATGATTGGAGAAATTAGCAAACATGTTTGGTCTGACAAGTGGTTGATAACTTGGTCCGGTGCTATTGACTCGATTGTAAAATCCTGGCTCGGCGCATGTTAGCTCTAACAGGCAAACAGCAACAATTGTAAGCCAAAACAGAACTGAAATAAGTTTCGTGAACATTTTAATTAAAAAAAATTTTATAAACTTTAAAAATATTTTTATTTATTTTCTTTTTTTATTCCAACCTCGATATAATTTTGCGGCCAACATCTTCCTTATGTTCACGCTGGAGAAATGCTTTCTCAAGTAACTGCTCGAACTAAACGAAGGTGACTTTTTTTTGTTATTTTATCAGATGATCAAAGATAAATGCGTACAATTTTGACACTTCAATGGTGCAGCGGAGAAATTACAAAAAAAGGTATGCACGACTCTTCTCTCGAATTGTCTTAAATTGAGATACGAAAGTTATTCATTTATTTATATATATTATGTTGCTTATGTTGTAGTTGTTGACGGGCAGGCAAAATTCATTTGATATCATTATTTAACTGTCGGGACAATATCCGAATATCCGCACTTCATAAGTTAGATGAAATGCAAGATATTTTACAAAAAAGCCAGAGGATACCGACAATTTCGGTTCAAGCCTATAATTAGTATTTCTCTCTTATCATTATTATTATTATTATTATTATTGTTATTGTTATTATCATTATCGTTATTATTATTATTATTATTGTTGTTGTTGTGCATTTGTTTGCAAAAAAGCAAAACTTGTGTGATAAGGTGTGCGTGTTATCTTTATTATCTGGAACACGTCAGTCTTAAATTCAACAGAAATGTTGTTTAAACATAACTCTACTCATATATTCGCATCTTTTAATCACTTAAGAGGGTAGATCACTGTAAATTTCTCAAAAACTCGTTGTTTTTGATACCCTACACCACTTGCGGCAAAGGGTATATTAACTTATATTATACCGATTATTATAACGATCGATTCTGAATCATAATCTGAATTGATATAAACCTGTCTGTCCGTCTATCCATCTGATGCCTGTCCACGTTCATTTGTGTTCAAGCTACAGGTATTGATGAAATTTGTTACAACGATGTGTTTTGACGCAAGCACGAACGCTATTGAATACGTTTCGGATCGGTCCACTTTTTCGGTTAACTGACCCCCGTATAACGGGTCCCTATTCTGAAAAGTCATTATATGGAAAAAAATTGCAATTTTCAAAATTTCTCGGCAAAGATGGCCAACTAGTAGTAGTATTTGGGCAGTCTAAATTGGTATGAAAACTTTGGACTGGCTGGGGCAATTTTAGAACCTTTTTTGCTTAGAAAATTGCTTTGAAAAAATTTCATTACCCGAAGAGAAATTTATCATCTCTCGAGATGAATAGATACTAATTGGAATGTCTTCTTAATAATGGACGTATTGCTCGTAAGTGCTGTTGCAGTATTAATAAAGCTCATATCCTCCTCTACTCTCTGAACTTGAGAAAAAAATCGAGTTTTCAAATCTATCGTCCGATTTACTAAAGGTTTATAGCTCACAAAAAAAAAAAAAAATGTTTCGTATAAGACTTTTCATAGAATACATATATACATCGCTGCCATTTTATTTGCCGGATCAAGACAGCTGAGCGGTCTTTGACAGATGCCGTGAAACAGGCACGTTCCAGCAGGAAAGGGAGGAGGAACATTTTACTTAAAAAAGAGCACCTTTAATGTCCGGGAATTGCAAGAAAGTTTATTGTGATCAAAAAAAAACATGTGTACACGACAAGTCAAAACTTTAAATGTGTTTATCCCGAAACACAGTTCTTGAAATCGCCAAGCAGCATAACGTAAACAATTCTCTTGTGTTTCCATTCGAGCTTTTTGCTGTATCTTCAGAACCGCATTCTGCAGTGAAATAGGTGAACAGAGAGCGAGATTTTTCTCACTCAAACACTCGCCAATTATACAGAAATCAATATTTTCAAAAATCCCTACGTTTTTCACTAGATAATAGGAATGTAGATCACCTTGCAAGTAATCAAAGCTAATTAGTGAAAATTTTAATTCGCCAATTCCTTCTAGTCGGATATATGGAGCAAGCCGTGTATTAGATTTTCTTATTCGTTTGGTTTTCCCTTCTTCTCTTCTCTACTTCACGAGTGAAACTTTTTTACTTTTGTCCCGATTTTGAATGTTTATAGAAATCTCTCCAAACGGGCCGCACTTCTATCTATTATTGCTTATAATGTTTTTCTATGTCCATCACTCAGAGCCTATAATTATTTTGATTGGTAACATCCAGAAAAACGCAAACCAAAGGCTTCGCACAGTATATGAAGGAATGTGAAGGAATTTCCGTCCTTTCCCTGGCTGGGCAGGGGCAGCTCAGCCGCCCAAGGAAGAAAATACAACAACACAAGAAATTTCTATTTTACAGCGACTTGATTCTCTATTTTCTTTATTTAAGACAACCCCTCTCGAGAGTCTAACTTCGAACCGTTTTCTTCGCGAGGCAAACTTCGATTATCCTTCTCGCGAGTCAAACTTCGACTCCTCTAACTTATGATTATTTTCTGCTCTCAATCTATCCTTAGCCGACGCTTAATCTATTCTATTCTATTCTTAGTCTATGCTATTCTACTCCTATTTCTCTATCTTAGTCTATTCCTATTGCTATTTTAATCTATTCTTAATCCTAGCACTCCCTTACCATCACCAGAGACGGAGAATCCGCGAGGCCAAAACGAGAGACGACTTTGAGTCCTCACAATATATTTTTATATCCATCCGCGAAGGATGAGGGATTTTTTTCACGCGTAAAAAGAAGCTACAAAAACCGCATAAAGTATTTACAGTCTTGGCCACTTTCAAATTCAAAATTCAAATAAGTCTGTCCATCTGCACGTCTGGGTAATTATGTAGTATCTGTAGTAATCATTCTCCTGTTCGCAAAAATTAAGTTATTGTGGTTATAAATTTGGAAACTTTTCAAAGGTCATGCGGGCCTACAATGCCATGAAAATTGTGAAATCCTTTCCTTACCGTATTTTTTGTTTTTTGCCCTCATCAAGTACAGCAATTATTATACGCAATGAAAATTTTCATTTATATTTTGAAAATAAAAATAAAGAAAAATCAATCGCGTCTACCCAATATCGTAGTGATGATGGATAGAAATGATTCGGTCAGGACCGAATATAATTTTCTTATTCGCTTGTCTTCTTCAATTAAATATCTATCTCAACCAATTATTATGGCATTATATGGGTGTGAAGTGATTTTAGGACCTGGCATTGATTGCACCGGTGAAGTATATCGCATTGATTGTTCCCATCGCTTATAAGTGCTAGTATTTGATGATTGCCAACCTATAAAACCTATATGAATGAATGAATTTTAAAAACAAGTAAGAAAGGCGACCGATTCTTTTATACCCATCACCGATTTATACTGACCAATGATACGTAGACTTTATATGGCTTCTGAAGCTTCTTTGTTTCTGCCAAATTTGAAGCCGATTATTTCACTTTTGCGATCAGCAGAATGTTTACCATAGACTGACAATCGGACGGACCGACGGACCGACGGACATACTTAAATTGGTTTAGAATTTCAAACTCATTAGAAGAATATTTATATAAATACTTGGTGTCGCAAACATTTTGGCAAAATGAATGTCGCCCTCATCTTTGATGGGTGATCGGTATAACAATTGCATTAATTATTCAAATTTCTTACTGTTTGATGTTTTCGGAATTTTCATCGGTACTTCATCATTTTCTTCCTCTTCCTTCTCATCTAAAAATGTATTTTTTTGCTTTTGCAAACATTTCAACATATGAGTTTCGGTTCGTGGTTCACCGCAACGACACGATGACATTAAAGACTTGTACATATCGCATGAAACGAAATAGGATTCGCCCTGGCCCGTGTACTCATAGGGACATAAATCTATTTAGGAAAAAAGCAAAAAAAGGTTAAAAAAAATAAAAATTTGCATAATTCTTCTTCTTATTAACTTTGTTAATTTAAAAAGACCTTTTAATTTTAGATCCTCTTTCAATTGCTGATTAAATGTGTTTTGATTATACATTTTCTTCCAGAGTGTTTGATCCAATGACCATTTTTTAGGATAATTTCGTCTGGCTTTGTTTTCCATGTAACATTGTTCTTTACTGTGTGTGTGCAATCAATATATTAATTTTTTTTTTTTATAATCATACTGTACGCCTTCATAATTACAAAAATCTTTTTTAATTTTGTTTTTTTTTTTTTTTTTTTTTTAATTAATTTTTGCTTACATTTGTCCAATTTTCTTGGCCGGATCCATTCCGTTGTTGTAATGTTCCTTTGACTTTATAATATATAATCCGTATTGTTATTATTATCGTTTTTATATCCATCAGGGTAGGAAGGATGAGGGGTATATTCAGTTTGTCAAACCGTTTGCAACGCCCGACGAAGAAAGCATCCGAGACCCCACAAAGTATATGCATTATTGATCAGTATCAAATTCTCAATCGATTTAAGCATGTTCCTCGGTCTGTCTGATTGTCTGTCCGTTTGTACACTGTTTGTTGTAAGCATTCTCCTGGTTGCAAAAATGAAGCTATCGACTTCAAATTTGGCAGAAACATTGAAAGTTCTTGCATGCAGGTTGGTATTGAAAATGGGCCAAATCGCTCGAAGGACACATCCACAGCATCACGTAAACTGACAACACCTCTGTTTCCAAAAGGAATAAAAAATTGGTTTTTTACCCATTACTCATAAACTATAGCAGATAAATGTACAAAAATTTAAACGCACTTTCTATGGACGATGCTGTAACACTTGTACAAAAAAATTGACCACGTGTACCTAGTATTGTAGTGCATCAAAATTGAATTTGTTTTCAATATCTTTAAAAGGCGCCAATAACAAGCTTCAAAAACCCCATAAATTATATAAATTCTTGTTCAGTTTCAAATTGGGAATGCACCTAATCAAGTCTGTCTGTTCGTCTGTCCAACTGTGGTAAACATTCACCCGTTCGCAAAAATTAAGATATCGCGTACAAGTTTGCGAAAGAATTTGGAAGTGTCCTAAACTTTTCAAAGGGCTTGCCTACAACACCAACGCGCGCGTATACGACAAAAACTTTTATTTGGAAAATAAAAAAAGTCCATCTCGCCCCCTCCATGCTATGTAGAACATGAAAATTTAATTCTTTTATTTTCTTTGCTCTTTTTAGGATAACGGTGATGGGTATAAAAGATTCGGCCCTTACTTGTTTATGAACAATTCAAAACATTTCGCAATTACTATGGTAACGCATCCTGGTCGGGTGGAGTTTTTTTGTTATGCGTGACTTGCAATGGGTTTTGGTGTAATTTTCTTCTTTTCTTTTTTTTTTTGAATGGAAGGAAAAGTAGCAGAATAATAACATTTGAGGAGAATATTAAACACAACCTTAAAGTATTAGAAAATAAAAAATTATTTTTGAAAAATATTAAAAATGGCAACACCGAAGCCGTTCTATCCAGGCATATGTGGCTTAAGAGTCTCTGCGGCAAGCAACATAACTGCACCAAATATCAATTAAAGAAAATTATTTTATCTAGATTCCTATACCTAGCGAAACGCGCACAGGATTCTTCAAAATATGGATTTTTTTGGAATTTTTGACCCAAAAAAAAGACACAATTTAATGCGCGTTTTCATATCAACGTGAGTTGATCCGTCCATTCTCCCATTATTATCATCCTGCATAAGAAATTCGAGAAAGTTTTCTATAGAGTTTCTTAAGAAAAATTGCTGGTTTATCCTCCTGGAATTTTGTGTCTCCTCTTAAACCACTGCTTGCTTTTCCAAATGTCACTATTGAATCGTACCCAATGTTTGCATTGCTTCTGTTCTATTTAATAGAGTACTCTTTGAGCGTACCGTAATTTATACAAAAAGTTCTGTGAACCTTACTCGGCCGATTAAATCGATTCAATGCCGCAAATGAAACTAAACTATAAACTTGATATTCCTTCACTAACACGCCTTCAAAAATTTTTCTCGTCTGCGATCAAATCTTTTATATCATCTTTATAGTAAAGAAGACTAGAAAGAAAAAAAAAAAAACAAAAAAAATTGGATGGGCGTGGCTAATTTTTGATTTTTTTATAGAGTGCACATACAAATTTCTATCGGATATCGGTTTTATGTTTTATGAGTAACGAGTAAAAAGCCCAGAAGGACGAGTTGTTCTCACTTTATGTTGCACTGTAGACACTGTATTCTTCAATCGATTTTGTCCAGTTAAAATATGAATCTGCGTGGACGAGGTTTCAATGTTTTTGCCAACTTTCCAGCGGATATAATATTTAACATAGATATTACACATGGGGCCAGGGGGGACATATGGACACGCTTAAATCGATTTAGCATTTCATATCGATCAAGAATATCCGAGTTTCCGAATATGAAATGATCCGAAATGGTTTGTTAACTGGGATCAAGCTTTCCCGCAATCTCCAAACGTTCGACTAATTTTCGTATCATCTTCTGCATATTCTATTAAGAATTGCACTGTCATCGAACACTTTCAATAAATTTGTACACGGTTCTGTAGCGTTTCTACCTTGTTGAATGGCGTAAATGACTTTGTCTTTTGTCTTTGTTTTTTAGTCAATTTGCCGGATCACGCATGTATAGAGACAAAGCCAAATATATTTTACACGAACAGGCGCACGAGGATTGAAACTTCTCGTTACCGGAACAGACAAAAACTTCCGGTAGAACTGTTACATACTTTATGGCGTTTCTAGAGTTCTCTTCTGGATGTTGTAAATATTTTGACCAGAGGACTATATCTATATATATATATATATATATATATATATATATATATATATATATATATATATATATATATATA
>KK502431.1:1283892-1297525 GCA_000688735.1 Glossina austeni | reverse complement strand
AGATATATATATATATATATATATATATATATATATATATATATATATATATATATATATCTATATATATATCTGTATATATATAAATATATATATATATCTGTGATGGATAAAAAAGAGATATGAAAAAACCTTAGAAGAAGACAAGTCAAAACATTATAGTTAGGCCAGGCCGACTATTAAATACTCTACCCGATGTTGTCTAACACAATTCTTATTCTCTATGTCACAGAACACAAAAATTATTCTGCATATACCTGTTTTTTATGGAACGGTCTATTAAAAATTAGACCTCTTTGCAAATAAAGACTTACTTGCCGTAAGGATGGTTGTGCCCAAAAGGTTCACAAATCGAGATATTTGTTCAAAATTCAACACAATTCATTTTTATATTAAAGTACTACACTATATGGGTCAATCTTCATCATAATATATTGAAACTTAAGCTTTTTTCCCCCAAAAAAAACAAAAATTTTGATTAAAACGCTTATAAGGGTTAGAATCTAAAAAATAGGCCGTAATGGTCCCAATTTGGTATGTTTAATTTTTTTATTTTAAATGACTATTATAAGGTGATTTTCAGATGGACGGACAGACGGGCATTTTCTAAGTTGATTGGTATAATAACAGATGTGTGTATCTTACGTCCTTCTGCAAGTTGCATACGTTCGCACAAATTTAATGTCCCCTATACCACAAGCAGTATAGCGTATAAATCCACTTACTTAATAGACAGTTATTAGGCGGTGGCTAAGTGAGAGATGCTCCTTTTCTTTCAAATATGATCAATCACCCGGGCGATATCGTATTGTATGGGTGTAATAGGGTGACGATCAGAAAGATGTAAAAAAAGAGATGTAAGAAAAGAGGAAGAGGTAAAGGTTGGCCGCAGCCCAAGTGGATGTGTGCCCACAATCGTTAGGGCAAACAACAACAAACAGACAACAAAATACGATTTTGTTACATTACTTGACAAACATTCGTCACTGATGAGTTGATCGTTGTACAAGTTTCGTTAATAAGCGTCTGTTTTATCCGTTTATCCGGAATGTGCAAATGTTTAGTGATTGTCCATAAAAGAAATACCCATCAAAGATCCCTATACAATATGTATGTATTCAGCATTCTTCTTTCCTGCCTGACTTTCTCGCATTTAAAATGCTTTAGATTCACTCTTTGTAGTTAGCTTTCTTAAATCTTTCGAGTTATGTAATATATATGCATATATAGTGTTAGAACTTACCTTAGAGTTTTTGGTTATTTCAAATTTTAGTAAATTAAAATTAAGTATTGTTGGTTTTTTTTGTTTTTTTTTTGCTTTTCTTAAGTTTGATTAAATTTATTGTATCATTTTTCTTTGCTTGACTGACTGACTGACTCTGTCTTCTTTCATATTTATTATCTAAACACTGCTGAAGATTGCATTAAGTGTGTATATGTTACTTAACTTACTTTCGTTTTCTTTATTCGTTATAGTTTTATGACAACAACAATTGTGTATAATTATTAATAATTAATTAATTTTATTAGTAATTAATTAATTATAATATAATAACTACTAGTATTTGATTGAAGAATTTTCCGTGTAGTGTTTTTATTGTGTGTGTGCGTGTGTGTCTGTCTGTGTGTATGTGTTTACGTATGTATAGATGTGTATATGTTTGTGTTTTCTGTGTGTGATATTGAAAAAATTTGACTAAGTGCGGATTCGTTTATAAATTTATATCGACATGGAATGTTAGTTTTTGATGCAAAAAACTTTTCAAAAAAATTTGAATAAAATTTTAAAATAGATTTGCAAAAAAAAAAAAAGAATAAATAAACAAATATTCGCAAAAATGAATGCTAAAATTAATTACGAAGTTTCGCTTGTCAAATTTGATCATTTTTGCTTTTTTTATGGATTTTTTTAAATGGATGCAAACAAAAAAAAAACAAAGTAATACCTATGCTGTCAGAGTTCGTTTGAAGTAAAAATCGCAGAGTTGTATTCAAAGTTTATGAGCGTTCTTTAATTAGTCCATGCTTCGAAGGCATGGCGAGTCGAAAATTTTCAAATTTGAGTTTTCGTAAAACGACAATTTTTTCTTTTCTGTTTTTAGCAAATCGGGCATTCTCACGATGTTTGGACGGTTTGCTGCTCCGGATAAGTGCAATTCTGTGAGAGTAATCTAACGGAAATTTTGCTTTCTCTTAATCCTTATTAATTATTAATTATTGTTCGTCTTTCATCGTCTTTCTTGGTCATAAGCTGAAAAGAACCTCAAGAGAGTAATTTATATATTTTAGGCTCATAAGGAGAAATTTAGGAAACCTACATCAAATCAAAGGCGTTTCTCTCTCTCTCTCTCTCTCTCTCTTTCTTTTGAGGTTATGTTATGAAATTTTTTTTTCAATTGTCAACTTATAAGTCTACCGTTTCATAAAAAATTGACATAAATTTCAATCTTTCCTTTCCGTTCATGTTAAATCGTAAAGAGAGCGTACCTTACTCTAAGGTAAATCTATGAAAAGTGAATACAAGATTTAGAGCCGCAGAAGAAAATATTGATTATAGTTTAGATTATTGACGCGTCCTTATTAGGAGCCTGATTTTTTCGAACAAATTGTAAAGATGCAAAGAAGCGAATCATGTGATTTCAAGAAGGCACCATAACGGAAGATAAAGTCGGAGAAAGAGCGTGACAATGGAATGAAAATGCTCTGCTAGTTTATACAAAACTGGGAGGAATCTTTGTGCATAACAAAAAAGATTACGTCTACATGTCTAGAGCTGATGACAGAAATAAAAACAAAAAAAAGCAATTTTTTTTAACATTTTGATCTTCGGTTCGATAAATCTATATATATATATATATATATATATATACATGTATATTACTTTTTTCGCTTTTTGTATTAAATATAAAGCAAGTATCCGAAGCGACGGTTCCGTTCCCCTTCTTCATTAAGTTCTTCTGCACACCATCAGCTCTGTTGGACACATTCGCTTTGTACATAGTTATGTCACCGATTGCGTCTTGTCGAACGATTCGATAGTTGTTTTTTCGTCGTTTTCGTTGGGTATTCAAACTCGTTTATTCACATCGAGATCAGTGCCTTAATTATAAAATATGGCTTTTGGATCAATTTTGTGACTTTCTTCTTATCGAAAATAGGGAAAATGGTATAAAAGTAAAAGTCTTTGCATGAGATAATTTGAATAATTTTATTGTAAAGGTTTTCATCTTCAAAGTGCTTCTCCAATTGCTATTGACATCGATCGAATCAGAATTTTGTTCGACTCCGATTGACATTTACAGAGATCGGGTTATAGAGATCGTTAAATATAGATCGATCAAATTCGGGAGAATTTCGAGAACTTTTTACATCCTACACCGCCCTACACCGGTAAGAGGATATATAAAGTTTATGCGGATGTATGCAACACCCAGAAGGAGTTGAGCTAGATTTATCTTCCATTATACTGACCGATTCATAATCGCTTTCTGAATCCATTTAAGCTTGTCTGTCCGTCTTCCTTTTTTGCGTTTAATCTATGCATCGCAATTTTTGAGATATTCTGATGTAACACTCGCGTGTTTTGGCGCAAGAATGAACCTTATTAAAAATGATTCGGATTAGACGACTTTTTCGACTATTTCTCATAGAACGCCTTGTTTTGAAAAGTCCTTATATGAATAACTGTATGATGGTATAGATTATATTTAATAGTGGGCCTTGGCCTACTAAAGAGTTTTTATTTATTATTTTTAAAATTTATTGTAATTTCGTTTCCGGTTTATGCATAGACGCGAAATATATATATATATATATATATATATATCTGAGTATCACTTTATATGGATTTTATGTATGAATAAAAAAAAATTTCATTTAATGCTAATACTAAGCGTTATATTTTTTAAGCGATTTTGATTTAATGCAGTCTGAAAATTGCTGGAGTGCCTTCAAAGATTCAGTAAAGGCACAAAATTTATATCAAATCAAATCAAGCACAGTTCTGATATATAGAAAATATTTAAAAAATTTTTCAAAGACTGATTTGTCATAACTAGATTTCTATATAATGTATTTCGGATGGAGGGACGGATAGACGTAGATAAATCATTTGAAAATTTACTAAATAAAAATCAAATTGAATAAGAAAAAATTTGTACAAATCCATATTTCATTATGGCCGCTATACAAAAAGAGATCGTAATTAAGTGAGCGATGGATATCAAAAAGTTTGTATAATTCATCGTCGAGCCGACTAATATAGAAATAAAATTTCTTCCATTTTAGTAAGTATCTGACATATTGACCAATCCATTTATGTATTTGCGTATGTGTACGTATTTATATACTTAGACATAAACATTATTGTGGAATAATTAGCAAAAAAAAAGAGGGGAAAAAACACATTTAATTGAAATTCCTGTAAAAATAATAATTATTAATTGCCTTAATTAAATTAATTAATTGATGCTAAACAAATTGATTAATTAAGTTGTTATATTTAAAATATATATTTTTAATATATAAGTATGCCGTGTAGTAATTAACGCGCTTTGTTTCCTTTTTTCTCTCTCTTTTCATTTTAAATATATTTCTGTTTTGCCTGTCTGTACATATCATTGTGTTTTTTTCTTTTTAAATTTCTCGGAGGTAGTTTTTAACAGAGGTTTCTTTTTATTTTTATTATTATTTTTAAATATTTTGCTCTAATCATTGAATTGAGACAATTGTTGTACAATAGAAAAAATACGATAAAATAAAAAAAAAATTAAAAATTTTAAAAAAGAGAAGGAAACAGAATTAAACACATCAAAATTTTATGGAAATATTTCTTTTCCCGTTTTATTTTAAATATACTTTTGAGAAAATTTTTTCCTAATTTATATATATATATATATATATATATATATATATATGTATACACATGTATATATATATATATACATGTTTAGCTAATAGACACTTATATGTTTTTATATCCATCACCAGATGATTTAATAAATATTGTCATTATTTCATTAATGCGCATCGGTGACAATAAAAAATGTGTAGAGCTTTTGTCGTGACCGTCTGATTGATTTTGTTATAGTTTTTCTCTTGTCCGTCTCATATAAGATAGAGGCATCTTTGTTTCATATCCTCTGCTTGAGATTTTGTCCTGAAGTTATTTCAAAATTCTTCTCCACTATCGAAAAGTTTTATCAAATACTCTCAATCCGAGTATCAATGTACACTGGGCAAGAACTGCAACTATCAAGTCAATGTTCGCCGGTTCGAATCTCAAGTTCAGTAAACTTTTCTTTGATCGTGCTCAGCCGGTAAAGGCATAATATTTAGTGATTGGGCACATATCCACTAGGCTAACACCTCCAAATTACTTTGCCTTTCCTTTCTTCTTTCAGAGATTCATGGCATATTATACGAACAGGAGACCTCCGCTGAATGATTGCTTATATTAAAAAAAAAAAAAAAAAAATTCGTCGAATTATGTTTTCTAATAAGGCAGGATGCAAGAACAGATGAGAATATTACAAAAATTTGTCAAATTTTTGTCCTTCTGTCATTAGCTATCTGTAATCTCTGTAGCCAGTTTGTGGCGTTTGTTGAGTAAAGCGTCATAATCCGCCCGCTTATAAGATCGGATTGAGTCAAGATTTGAAGCCAAACGATAACAATACGCTATCGAATTTCAGTCTCCATATATTCATGAATTGGTCGCTCTTGAGCTAATGTGATCGTTCGTTTCTTTTAATGATGATATTATGATGACCGCATGCATGATACTGCCGATTGGCGGCAATTAGATGGCCTCTTCAATGCGCCATTTAGCCAAAAAAAGAATCATGTTCGATAACATGTGTTCGCCGTGCAAAAACGTGTTAAGCGCTTTTAACAAAGAGTACCAGACTTAGTCGATATAAGAGAGCATGACAAAGTAAATATGAATCACTTGTAAATTTCAATAAATGTGAAGCCTTTATTGACGTCTGTCTGCACTTTGCATATGGTTACATATGGTTACATATTTTCTATATTTTTCATATCGGATGAAAAACCTTATTTTCAGAGCGCACGGATGAATATATTGCAATAAGCCTTTTCATAAATGTTAGTATATTAAAAAAATCCTCACCGGGTAGCGAAGAGAATTGAATTAAAATTTTAAATAACTTCAATACTTAATGGGATGCTTAATGGACTCATCTTTCCCTTGCCATCCATGCTTGTTTCAAGCGTTTCTAAAAGCAATGTGTTTTCATCAGTAATTTAGTTAATATAAATGAGCCGCCTTGAGCTATACAACTGTCGACACACTTAGTATAATACGTATGTTGCGATACGAACAATAGAACTTGGTGAGTGAGGGCTTTCTATTTATGAATCTCTTGTGATGGATAACGTAGAAGGGTTCGCTTCAAGACGAACGCATAATTTTCTTATTTCTTTTTTAATGTGTATATGTTATCTCTCCCTTTCTTTCTCTCTCTCTCTCTCTCTCTCTATATATATATATATATATATATATATATATATATATATATATATATATAGATATATAGATAGATATATATCTCTCTAGGTATTGTTTTTATTTATTTATTTATTTATTTCATTTATTTCATTTATTTTCTTTATTTAATAATTTTATATTTTGTAATTTTAAATTTTTAAGTTTTATTTCAATATTTTAGAGAAATATATTTTGAAATTTTCTTAAATGAAACCTTTACGTTGTTGCTTTTTGCTTAAAATGTTGGCAAACCAAATTATTATTAATAAATACAAACTATAAAAGGGGAAAATGGAAGCTCAAAAGTATTTTTATAAATAAAGACGGCTAATAATAATAATAATAATGATAATAATAATAATAATAATAATAATAATAAAAAAAAGCTTTACTTATAAAATACATTTTGTCAAGTTTTTTTTTTGAAGTAGTTTTGTAACACCTAAAAATATGCTTCGGATAAATAAAATATATTTAATTGTATTAAAGCGAAGTTTCGCTCCACATGCGATCATGGAATTTACACAAAATTTGGAAAAGTTTGCAATTGCATTCGACAATAATAGCAAATCGATCAAGAAAAGGAATAATCAATTAGACAATAAATTGTTTGATTTTTTTCCCAGAGAAAAAACAAAAAGAAAAAATAAATGAATAATAAAATGATGAACAGTTCATAACGGCTACTTCGCGACATGTATTCGCCGTCAGTTGGACGAATTGTCAGTGCTAACGTTCATCCAACCAATAATTTGTTTTTATATATTTACATTCATTAAATTGAGTTCAGAGACCGGAGACAAGCCTCCGTTTCAGGATGATTGCCGCGCAGGGTCTTACTGCTGTAACTTATATCTCTATTTCCTTACCTTTTTCAACGTTTGTAAAATATTTGGACACGCAAGCGATGAAATAGAAGGATGGGTTTTATAGGGTGAAATCCAAAGAAGAAAATCAAGTTAAACAATAAATAGATGTAACAAGTAAAGGCATTGTAGCGGGCAACGGCCCATTTATAATGACTATTCAAAATAAGACGTTATATGAAAAGCGGCCGAAAAAGTGGTCCGATTCGATATGTTTTCGGTAGCGTTCGTCCATGGGCCAGAACACGTCAGCGAACCATATTTCTTCAAACTATCTCAAAAACTGCGACCTCACAAGAATACAAGATGAAACGATCGATATGGTAAAGTGTCCTCAACTCCTTCTGAGTGTTGTATACATTCGCACAAGCTTACCGTAAGCGATGTAGGGTATAAAATCTTTGAATGGGAAATACATATGTATACACATATATTTATTCCGTTTGTCTATATATATATATATATATATATATGTTGACTGATAAATAGAAGAGACAATTGTTCTTTAGCAACGACGGCAAGAAATGGACAAAAATTTGATGCCAAACCGCGTCACTGTTTAATGAAACCATTTTGTAAGCAGGGCGACAAAGATTAACGACAGCACTACTGCCCTTTTCCAAGTTAAATAATAAACTTTAGGCAATAAATTGCTACTCATTTAGAATCGATTTAAAGAAGATTTAGTTTTCAAATCTCTTTTCCTTTTCCTTTTCCTCCCCTAAAAGTGATTCTTAGGTGAAGTGAACTCTTGTTCGTTCGAAATGTACCATATAATCAAAAGCAAGTTCTCTACTTCGGGATATAAAACGCCCCTATAAGTATAACACCCCACCTCCCCTTTATATAAGTATAACACTTTCCCGAGAAAAGAAGAAAACAAATTATTAATAATAATTTATTTAAAACAAAAAAAATAAATTAAAATCAAATAATAATAAAATGCAAAATCAATAATATTATATATAAAAATTGCGCTTTTATATAGTCCGTCCGCACCAAGACGAAAACATATACTTGCGTAAACTGTTTTCATTTCAATGCAAAGATATTTACATTGCATTTTTATTGTTTTTTTCTTGGATACCGCCAGGGAAACCGCACAAAGTCCTTGCTTAGATGTGGCCGCTTTAATAGACCCGAAGTGATCTGTTTTTATGTAAGATAGTCTTATTGCCATAGTCTTACTGCCATGTTTTCGAAATATTTCGGTTTTTTTTTATATCATTTAACAGGTGTTAGCGGCTCATTATATTCAGTCATAAATTTACCTCAAAACTAAAGGTTGACAGGCAATTTATAGATACAGATAGATATATATATATATATATATATATATAATTTATATATATATATATATATATATATATATATATATAAATTATTTTTTTTTCCGTTAGAGTTTAGTTTCATCAAAGGGTGTGACACGCATTATTAAGAATGTGTTATTATGCATTTTCCCGGTCGGATTTGTTTAACGCCTCTCGACTTTCGTACCGATTATTATAAAATGAAAAGTGAAAAAGTGAATATATAAGAAGGAACCAGCGGCAGATCAGATTAAGTACCCAATGTGGATTATAAACCCTGGTTATGCGAATGTTTTCGTTTTGCATTGAAAAACAACAACAAGCACATTATGATGTTCCTGTTTAAATATATTATTTTTCTTTATCTTTATAATTTATATATAACGGTAGGTTAAGATGATTTCAAAACAAAAAGGCCGCTTTCGCCTTGGTGCTAACGTGCTATTATTTACTTTCTCTTCTCTTCTCTTCTTTTCTCTTTTTATTTTATTTGCTTTTATTTATTTAATAATTTTTCACAATACTTTATAGTACTTTATAGTAAGCATTGCCAGTAGAGTCAGCCTTTGAGAACATGACTAAAAACCAAGTTTCGATTTCACTAAAAAATTAAGTAAATTTTCTAAAAAAAAAAAAAAAAAAAATTAAAAAGAATTATTAACAATAATTTTTTGTTTTTTTTCTTTTTAAAGCATAAACATTAAATTTTGAAAAATTTGAATGAATTTTTTTAAGCCAAATTTTTAATTATTTATTTAATTTTTTTTTTTTTTTTGTTAAAAGTTTGTTTTTCAAAATTTCTTTTAATTTTGTACATTTTCTATATTAAGCTAATTCAATTATAACTCTACAAACGAACAAACGCGAACACATTCAAAATATACCAGCAATGCTTACCGGATTTTCTGTCTTTTTTCGTTTAAAGCTTTTTCTTTTTTTTTTTTATTTATTCTTTTTAAATATATGTTCAGCGCTTACTATTTAATCGGTACATAAAAATCATAAAATAATATTAATTACAAAAAAAAAAAAAAAAAAAAAAAAAAAAAAAAAAAAAAAAAAAAAAAAAAAAAAGATAATAATAATCATAATAAAATAATAATAATAATAATGTAGTTGATAAAGCATTTAATAGCGACATTAGTTACAAATGGAAATGATTATGCGTGTTGTAATCTTCAAGTATGCATTGTTTGCTTTGCTCTAGCAGCAACATAACATGTTGCCGGATTACCTTGCCAAGCAAACGCCTATAGTATTTTAAGTTTCGTAGAATTTTATCTAAGGACTATTCGTGTGTTACAAAACAGTCTTTAATTTAGAACTTGGTTTTGTTGTTGTTGTTCTTATTCTTCTTCTTCTTCTTCTTCTTGTTTTTGTTATTATTATTATTATTATTATTATTATTATTATTATTATTGTTTTTGTGTTTTTGTTATTATTATTGTTATTATTATTATTATTATTATTGGTGTTGCAATTTTTCTAAGAAAATGTTTTTCATCTGGTTTCGTTTTATAGAAACATGTTACTTTACTATGTCGTCTCTGCGTTGCCCGATGAGCCACTGCTGCCGTCACATTGATGGCATTTGCGGTTTTGACAATTGCAACTTGTTATTAGACTCTGCATGCTTGTATTGCTATCGTTGCGGGTAATGTTACCTGCGGTGGGCTGAAAATCCATTTGCGACCACTCATATCGATTGGTTGTTTGGGCTGTGGGTGAAATTGTAATGGGACTGCAACCGCTACTTTTTAATGTATTTAAAGCCGATGCCGCGGTAGAAGGTTCTGCCACTAAACTATCTAATAACAATTGCTGCTGTTGTTGCCTTTGCTGTTGCACTTGCAGCTGCTGTTGCTGATACGATGAACCAATGGGTACAGTCACCGATAATGGTGGCGTAGGTATGCGTTCCATATATGAGGATGTTTGTAGGAATGTTGTGTTTACATTGACCGTAACCGATGACGAAACGCCCAATGTTGTTGATAACTGTTGAGTGCTGGGCACAAGACCGGTCAATGCATTATTGCTAGAGCTACCATAACTGCACGGGGTAGTCTTTAGGCTGGATGTTGATGAGATCGGCAATGCGGCTATTGGTGCAGAGGTCAGTGATGAAGCCGACGACGAACTTGATGCTGAAGATGATGCACTAGTTGATGCTAAAGATGAAACTGGGGACAACATTGATGTCGATGAAACCAGCGGCGATGAACACGCCATTGATGATGATAAAGTGTTTGATAGCGTATTTGGAGATTTAGGGGAACTTTTCCGATAAAAGAATTTAGTAATGACATTCGGTTTAGATTTTGTTATACTGCCGCTGCTAGTGCAACTGCTACTGCTACTGCCACTAGAGCTGATACTGGCCTGATACTGAGGTAAGGCCATAGAGGAATGCAAACCTGAGCTAGAGGTGTGTGTTGATAGCGTATAGAAATTATAATTGGACTGGTCTGGAACGTCTTTAATGCTTTTATTTGGTGGCGGTTTTATATAGGATCGCGTTATTTCAGATTGCTAGGGGAAAAAACAGAAACAAAAAAAAAAAAAAACGAATAATTGCATTATTTAATGGGAAGGGAATGATAAAACGCTTATAAAGCCGTAGATAAATTATATAGTAAACTGACCTGATAATTAGTGCGTAATTGTGCGCAGCGCTCATAACCCCATTCACTGTCCGGCAGTGGTACATGATGGGGGCAACATAGTGTTTGCTGTTTTTGCAAATGGTATTGATAATGTTGATGATGATCATGACTGTGACTACTTAAGGAACAACCAGACCTGCTGCTGCCACAAGATTCGTCTTTATTGGAATGGCCGCTCCCACTGCCCGTATTACCATATTTAAGGGTTGTGGCTTCTATGCCACCTCGTGCTATATTACTATTGCTATTACAATTGCCGCCGCTAGCGCCACCGCTGCTGTTAGTCATTGAGCTAATATTGTTGTTGTTATTATTATGATTATTATTATTGTTGCTAATACTATTAATGCCACTTGTCAAGTTGCTGCTGTTATTCAGTGTGACTGCCGTTGCTTCTGCTGCTGCTGCCGCTGCTGCTACTGCTGCTGTTGTTGCTGTTGCTGTTGTTGCTGTTGCTGTTGTTGTTGTTGTTGTCGTTGTCATACGTTGTATGTGATGATTTTGATAATGTTGCTGTTGATTATCTAGTTGGTAGTGGGAATGTCCGTTGCTGCTGCTATCGCTATGATTAATGCCGCTATTATTGCTGCTATTACTGATGTGATGATATAACAATTGTTGTTGTTGTTGTTGCGGTTGCTTTTGGTTGCTACCAATATTGCTAATATTTTTACTAGAGGTATTATTGCAATTATTACTAGTGCCGTTAATGCTATTACCGCTGCTACTGTTGTTGCTGCGAATCACAGTTTCACTACGTACTGCCAACAATTCTCTTGCCGCATCTATACGCATTCTACAGATATATTGACCCCTGCCGTGAAATTACATTAAAAAAAAAAAGTTAATTAAGCTAAACTAGATTAGAAAAAAAAAAAAAAACAAAAAAAAAAGCATTTAATAGGCTGTTTACCTGGTATCGGGAGGTGTAGTCAATGATGTGCGGGTCGGAACGCCAAGCCGCTCCATTCCCGCGCAGCCGGCTGTCTGTACCGATAGCATCTAAAAATAAATAAATTAAAAATTCTTTCATTTTTATAAAATTTCTATTATCAATGAACACAACAGACTATGAAAATAAGATCTTGAAGCTTCAATTAATTAAAAATCAATAAATTATTACTCTACACCGTTTGCGGTGTAGATTAGGTGCGAAGTTTGCGCGAATGTATTGTACAACACCCAGAAGGACTTGAGATCGATCAACCTATGATTATAGCGATCGATGTTATTATCCCTCCGCCTGTTCTTGTCCTCAATACACAACACATTGCAAATTTTTGAAATATTTCGATGAAATTTGATAGACTGACGCATTTGTATTCAAAGTGATTCGGATCGGAGCGTAATTACAGAGCACCATTTCCCATCTAACGCCTTATTTTGCAAAGTCATTATATCAATAACTGCATTAAACGAAGCGTAAGTTGCAGGGTCGTGTGCGACTATAATCTTTTCACTTCTTATACTATTAGAAATATATATTTCTTTAGAATCGAGTATATAAATGTAGTGATTGTGTGAAGTCGCTTTTTGAAAGCAGCAATTATTACTAAAGCGTTCAGCAGGAGAGCGAAGAGTGGAGAGTGTATAGTAAGTAGTGCATGCAAAAGCTGTACTGTACTGTGTAAATATATACTTTTGAATGTGCTTGAGCTAGAATTGAAAGTTAGTTTCTCGTTTCTTCTTTTAAACAATTGAAGATCAATGCGATCTTAGCTAGAAATTTGTTAAATAAGAATTTAAGAATTAACATTTGTTTGGTTGATGATGCACGCGCGAATTATTTTGAAATGTAAATCGCTTAATTAACCGAATAATACACACGGGCTTGCAAATGTAAATGTAAATAAATGTATAACTGACATAATAATCAACTATCGGTATCATGGCATCGGTAACAGCAGTTAGTTCATTGTATGCATAAGGTAACGGACACAGTTCTGATGAGCTGTTTATACATGGTATTAGATAACAGATTGACTATAGCATATAGTATGCAAACAAACAAACAAACACACACATATATGGACACACACACATACCTATATATATATATATATATATATATTTATGTATATATATATATATATTTACAGATAATACCTAAAGGGCAACCGCTTCCGTGAAGATATGTTTAGACGGTCGTGCCATAGGAAAGAGTCAGCAGCATAGATATTTTTTAGTGAGCTAAAGTCTCCCATTGGCAAATTTGCCGGTTTGTTTTCGCTGGTTTCTCACTAAACGTAAGACAAACATATATATAAATTGACACACACA
>KK502431.1:1246724-1267445 GCA_000688735.1 Glossina austeni | reverse complement strand
ATATATATATATATATATATATATACATATACATATATATGCACATACATATATATACATATATATATACAAGTAAACAAGTAAAGTATGAAAAATACAACTTGGAAGAGTCTTGGTGGATATCTCAAATCACTAATAAATCTGTAACAAACACATGCGTATTCTACGAATGTATTCAATATATGGCAGATTTTGAAGGCAGTGTGTGAAAACTTCTCATATATTAGGTGGTTGCAGGTGTTTTGATAGGCGACTTCTGTAGATAAATATGATAAAGAAATGAGAAATACCAGTGCACATAACGATTAAATTCAATGGTTTTGACCTTTCCCTACATAAAATATCCGTTTTCCACTTAATTTTATTGAGTTATTCAGCGCATGGTGACGCTAATCGTTGGGAGAGCTTAAAATTGCATTTTCAATCTTCATTATTTTTGGTGTTTATTTGAAGAAATCTGCTACCGAAGGCCTCCAAACACGTTCAGAAGCTAATGGCGATGCTGCTCTCTTATATCCCAAATGTTGGCTTTGGTTTTAACGGTTTGAAAGTGGTGGCATGAATTGACTCAAAATGCCATTTTTTGGCCACTTGTTGCAAGAATTGTCAAGGATGCATTGTTGCAGCTCGAATGCGAGTTTCTGTCACTCCCAGCGTATGCACCAGACCAGGCAGGCGGCTTCCGATTAGCGATGCCCAGATCGATACAGCACGGCTTGGCTGGCCCGCGGCTTCTTAAAGTTGAAGAAGTGCGAAAATGGATCGATAACTGGATTGCTGCCAAACTTCTTTCGACGAGATATCCCCATATTGCCAAAGATATGGTAATATGTTGTAGAAGATGATGTCAAATATTTTGATTAATACGCATTGCGCCAAATTGTCTCAATAAATGCTTTTTTCAAGTGAAAAAACTATCAAAATACATGCAACCACTTAATAAAAAAATCATTTTTTTTTCTTTTAATTTTATTCAAATTATTTGTTCGGAAAAGTATAGACAGACTAAATCACACTGATTTGAAACTTCCTGCGTTGAAAAGGATTATGTACGTAAATGTTATTTTTCAGGGGACACGAGCGTTATAAAACTCATTCTGATTGATTAGCAATTGATTTCCAATAATTTCTACTTTTCAACATTTTCCGACCAGCGTTACGGGTGTGTTACTGCCCCTTTAACAGGCCACCCTATACGTTGGAGTCCAAAATACGCAGTAGGTCCCCCTCTACATAACACGTATTAATATTGGACGAATTCGTATAGTATGACGAAAAATTTGTGACTGTTTTCGTATAACACGCTAGAAGAAGCTCGCATAACACGGGTAAAGGAATGAGATTTCTCTCTCTCTCTCTCTCTCTCTGTTATGAAAAACAACAAAGCCTGACTATTAAAGGAAATTATTTTAAATATAATACAATTAGTAAGTTAATCGTTTTGGCCTGTGAACGGCTCATGTATTGATACAATCTAAATGGCACGTAACAAGCTCGTCTTCTATCCATATTAACGAGCGAACCATAAAAAATGAGGTGCAGAATAGAACTCGAACGGTTGCCTAAACATATACTTGAAGTGTAATTGCCTTCGTACCTTATGGCGATTATCACACTTACTGGGTGACGCCGATTCACGTTTAAATAATCCGTCATGGTTAAGTCATTCACTCATCGTTTGTATTAACAAATGTTCCGAACGCGAAAATTGACTCATGCTAATTAATTTCAAAATGTCTTGGGATCGAACTTTTCAATCTTCCAATAAAATAAATAAATAAAAAGTCTTTTTCAAAATTTCGTTTAGCCGGCGGATCATCATCATATTAATCGAAAGGTGTTTTCACTTGAATGTTCTTAGTAAAAAAAATATACAGAGACTTAAGTGCGGAAGAGAAAAAAATTTCGAAACAAATTAAATCCGATTAGGTGGACTCTAAATTGTCGGCAAATTTGCAAGAGGTTTTATAATAAGCGATAATCTTAATAGAAATAGTAACAAAAAAAAAAAAAAAAAAAAAGAAAAGAAAAGGATAATTAACTTACGGATACAGGATGTTCCGGCTTACTTCTTAAAAGTGTCTGATGTTCTTCTGGCACTAGCTGTATGCCTAGGGCCAGAGCACCAGTTGTAGCACTCAAAATAGTTATTGTAGCGATATTTAAGAACACTTGCTATTCGTTAATACGTCGCTTTCCTTTCTGCTTTGGTTATAACTTTTTAAACAATTTGCTCTTTTTTGATCAGTGGAACTATTGTTTGTAATATGTGCTAGTATATTAACAATAGGAGAAAACCTAAAATTGAGAAAGAAAAAGGAAAAGGAAAGAATTGGATAATGAATGATAATTAACAGCAATTAACGAGATACAGTTGAGAGAATCAGTTAATAGAAAAAAAAAAAAATTAATAAATATATATATATATATAATATATATATATATATATATATATAAATAAAATAAGAGAGAATAACAACGCAACCCTAACGCAAAATGGCAGCGCATCAAAATAATAAAAATAATAAAAATAATAATAATAATAATAATTTTAACACAATTGACGCAACAATGTTGCCTGCAATTACTAACGAATTGGCAATAATGTTAAACAATTGCTGTGATAAACATTTTTGTGCCTTGTGGCGTGTTACTTATACAGTTTCATTGCGACAAGTCACGCTTCGTAAATTTTGATAAATGCTTCTAGATGGTGCACTATCTCAAAAAATGAATATACTCATCGTTTTATTCAATATGTAGCGGAGAACAATTCAAACAAATTCAAATTTTCATGATATTCAGATTCCGAATCGTTGCATTTATTCAAGGTCTCGGAAATGTAATATATCTTCAATCTAATTGCTGGCCGATTCTACTTTCAAAATGTGAATCTTTAGCTGTATAACCGTTTCTAAAAAACCTAATGAAGAAAGTAAATGATCGAGTCTTTTATATCCATCAGTAAAAAAAAAAAAGTTTCTTTACTTGATTGACTATTGGATGGACGTAGAGTAGAAATTTATATCGTATGTGTGTCTGTTGTAGTTTATGAGTGTTCCCATTTTATGGTAGCAGCGTCCTTCTAGCTGGTTTTGGTCTTCATTCCTCCGAACGGAATAATATTTGATACGAACAGTCGGACAGACAAATAGAGAGACATATTTAGATACGTTTCGAATTTGACACTGGTCGACAATATATATACTTTGTGAGGTTTTTCAAGTTTGGTTCGCTGGGTCGTCAGAAAATTTTGATATACTATAACATTAGGTAGCAGTGGCCGATTCTTTCAAGTGTTGTACAATTACTATAGCCTCGCACATAGGATATATGTTCAAATTTTTAAAGTGTATTTGCTCTAGTTTTAATTTCTGGCGCTAAATTTTTTTCCTTTTAAAAAACGTCACGCTCTACTATGGGTGTATGTTTTGATCAATTTGTTGAATTTTCAATACTAACATGTGTGCTAGACCTTTCAATGTCTCCGCCAAAGTGGAAGTTGATAGCTTTAATTGTGCAGCCAGGAAAATGTTTACAACAGACGGACAGACGGACGTGTGATGCTGATCAAGAATATATATATACGTTGTGGCGTCTCTGAAGCTTACTTTTGGGCGTTGCAAACGTTTTGGCAAAATCGCCCTTTAGTGATGGGCATAAATTTTAAAACCAGCTATGAAAGGACAAAGTTATGTTTCTCTCTTCCTATTTTTTTTTTTTTTTTTTTTTTTTTTTGAGCTATCTAAGAAAGTTATCTTCGTCTTAACACTTTCGCCGCGTTACAACTGAACCATGCATTGCCATCAATCTATGCTTGCACTTGACCGATGGACGCCTGGTCCGCAAAATTTTTTCTCATATTTAATACGGTGCCTAACGCTTTGTGACAGCTTTATTTTAAGGTCGCTATTGTTCGATTTCATCGTTATCCGAAGCAGACTTGATCATTCCTTTTCGTTCTCTCCTACTGCGAACACACGCAGCTTAATAAGTTCATAGGATGACGTATAGATATCGCCAGACTATTGAAGAAACCATATGATTTTTAAGTAATAACAACTTTCAAATGAAATGTTTTAAGAGTTTCATATAATTCTGTTCATTTTAGTTTAGAAATTAAAATTGTTTCAGTAACGTTACTTGTTCGATCGCTTTGGACGCTTTTCTTCGGTTACTGTGCACTCGGCTCTGGAGTGTGCTGGTAAATACATGAACGAGTGAATTTATTGACCGATGTCTCTTCCATATTCGATCCTAAAAAGGATAAAACCTAAAAGACTTGTTTTTGACATTAAGAGCAAAACAAGAAAGAAAATTATATTTGCTCGTGATAGAGTCTTTTGTACCCATCACCGTTACTCTGAAAACGACAAAAAAGCGAAAGAAGTAAATTTTCATGCTTTATAATGTGGAGTGGACGATGAAATAAAAATTTTTTTGTCGCATAGACGCCATTGTAGACGAGTCCTTCAAAAAGTTTAGGACACTTCCGAAATCCTTTTGCAAATTTGTAAGCGATATCTTCATTTCTGCGAACGATAGATGCTACGCAGTTGACCAGACGACCAGACGGACATGTTTAAGTGGATTCTGGATTTGAAACTGGGCAAGAATTTATGTACTTTATGAGGCTTTCGAAGCTTTTTCCGTCCCTTATAAAGGTATTGAAAAAAAAAGTTAAATTTTAATACACTATAACACTGGGTATTGGGCGTGGTCAATTTTTTTTCCATTTTTGTACATGGAATGTGCTTTTATTGCTGTGTGCTTTATTTGCTATAAATAAAACAATTTTTTCTTCCTTTCGATAAACAGAGGCTTCTTCATTTTACCCATTACTGTAGGCGTGTCTTTCGACCGATTTGACTCATTTGCACATTCTCCGTGCAAGAGCTTCCAATCTTTCTCTTCAATTTAAAGTCGATAGCTTCATTTTTACAACCAGGTGAATGTTTACAACAGAAATTGCACAGAAAGACAGACGGACATGCTTAAATCGATATAGAATTTGATGCAATCTCTGATGCTTCCTTCTGGACGTTCTGCAAACGTTTTGACAAAACGACGACGATTCCCCTCATGCTTAGGTGATGGGTCGAACAACAACAATAACACTTAAATTTATGTAACCAACAAACTTGAATGTGTTAACTTTGAATGCTTTATAAAATTTCCTTTGTATTGAATTGCTCGCAGGAGACGATGACCTTGCTCGATCAAGGCATATTAAATAACAAAAGTCTTTCACGCCTTGCTTGAATGTCATTGAACCTTTTTAACACATCTACCTAGACCAGGCGTAATCGACCAAAGCAAAAACAAAGTGTAGTAGTGTGAGAGTAATCAAGTATATTCTACTCGAAGATTCAGCGAGTGCGAATGCAGTGTTGTTGCTATTTAAAAGAATTAAAAAAGATAAATAATTATTTTCGGCAAATATTAAAAGAAAAGATGGCAACACCAGAACCATTCTTGTGAATGCTTTGCGGCGAGCGCGTAGTACAACTGCTGCAAATTTGAATATAAATTATAATCTACATGCGTATGTCAAGTGAAACACTTAGGGATTAACGAATGTTTTAAACAAAAAAGTCGAATAAATAAAATTTAAATTAATTTATCGAAAAATCGGAAATTTCCAATAAGAAATTTCTCTCAATTAATAAGAATTTTCTCTCACACATTCAAAGCTTTTATTAAATCAATAAAAATAATTTTTTTTTTTTTTGTCAATATTTACAGTCGCTTCTCACCCTCCCCTCCCCCGACATTATTGCTTTTAGTCTGACTTAACGTTACATTTAGCAAAAGTTTCCACCAACGAATCTCTTAGGATTCGTGTGAGAACGTTGATATGAATTAAACTGGACGCTTCGGCCTATGACTCTCAAAATAAATGTTATATCTACGTTGACATTATGGTCACATACAATAGCAACAAAGAACGACTACAACAGTTAGCTCAATACGTATGCTTTACTACTACTATTAACGATCGTGCGGCCTAGACTGTCACCGTCACTTTATGTGAGATTTCTTAACAAATAATACTGCGTTTATTGCTCCAAATATTTCTATTTCACGTTGCCTTGCCTGCCTCTCTGCCTGACTGATGGTCGCCAATGCTTTTATATCTCACATCTCACATCTCTCGTCTCTTTTGTATGGCATACAGTTGCCATTCCTTTTCTACGAATGTATACGCACACACACACACACACACACACATATGCATACACATTTGGCGTATGTTTTTGCATTGCCTTTTGCTTTTGTTGTTCTCGCTTATATGCCCAGAAAAAAAAAAAACAATTTTTTTTTTGTGAATTTTTTCTCTATTTTTCTTGTTTGTCTACTATCTAGTCTAGACAGACTTTGTTATGTGTTTATATTAAATTTTGTTCAAGAAGAACACACATACATATATATATATATATATATATATATTTAAACAATATATTTAAACAATCTCCGGAAGATATTCTCATTCCGTTTTGTGGACTTTTCCATATCGGTCTCTTTGTAGGCGTTATTCTCGAGATTGCAAGAATTGAGCAAAAAATCGAGTAACGTAAAAATCTGAGATCAAGTCTAACAAGTAAAAATTTAAACCTCTTACCAAAAATGAAAAAATATACGAAATTTTTTAAAATCAATGTCATCTGAAATTACTTTATACATTCACACATCCATGCGCACACGAGCGCATGCATTCAAAAAGTGACTGTCCGTTAATCCGTAATGTTATTCAAAATTAACAAAAACGGAAATGGAGAGAGAGAGAGAGAGAGAGAGAGTTTTATGAAGTTATTCGATTCCTTTAAGTTTGATAAGTTGCGACCGTATCATTGAAACTTTATCGAAGGGTATGGAGAGTTGTTTTAATGTGTTTTGCGACGACGGACAGTTAAAAACTTCTATCGTTTTTTTTTTTCTTTCTTCATTTGTTTATTCATTTTTGCTAATTTGAATATCATTTTTAGTTTAGCCTTAAATGCTTCACATTTTCTCAGGTAAACGAAAGACTTTTCTCTATTTTGAAATGTCTTTGGCTTTTACTTCAACAATCTGTTGCTTTCTATTGCTTGATATTTGGATGATTCGGATATCGAATCGAATCTTAATCGTTTTACTACCCGTCCTAGAAGCAATCCCGATTGAAAGGAACGCATTAATACAATTCTATAAAACTTCGCTTTCTTTTGGATCACGGATTCATAAAAAAAAAAAAAAAGTGTATGAATTTAACTGATCTCAGAGATATACCAAAATTCATTTTGTTAAAAATTTTTCCTGAGCAGAATATTCTTGACAAACATAATTGCTTCTTGTAGTGGTGCAATGATGATGATTTCAGATCTGTCTGCCAAGGGCCTTGGTCTATGGCGGTTTTTCACGTTAGCTGTGTTTGCAAATCGTTTTTCGAATTGTGCCATCGACAAAAAGTCTATGCATATATATAAATATAAGTAATATATATATATATATATATATATATATATATATATATATATATATATATATATATATATATGTGTGTGTGTGTGTGTGTAAATATGTATGCTACAAAGCATATAACTTCTTGATCAGCATGAAATTATGAATTCATTAAGTTATGTCTGTCCTTCTGTGTGTGGTATGTGTTATTGACACTCTCCTGTTCGCAAAAATGAAAATGTCGACATCAAAGTTGGTTGAAACATTTCAAGGTTCTGCACGTAGTTTGATATTGGAAATGGATGAAATTGGTCAAAACACAAGCCCGTAATGGGGCGTAAACTGAACGCAACTCCTCTTTTTTAAATAAATATTTCACATTTTTTGCTCATTATGGAGAACAAGAATGGAAAGAATGGAAATGGAAAAAATCGGCCATGCCTACACAAAGTTAGAAGTTATTCAATTTTTTTTTTTTTCACTTTTGTGATATTTTATGCTTATTGATCATAACGAAAACAAGACGGAATGTTTAAAACTACTTTGTACACTCTGGATCAAATTTTTTCTTGATCATGTCAGCGATAACAATATAAAATAAAAGGATTGGGAAAGTGGAAGGTAAGTGTGTTCTAAATTAATTCATAGAGGGCGTCACGACATAGCGAATAAATTTTTTTTTGTATGGGTATCAGATGAAAAGACTTAGGGAGTAGAATGCGAAAAGCTAAGTGTTTTAATTCTAAATTCATTATGGTGGGCATCACGCCATGATGGATAAATCTTTGCTTAGCAATACCTTTTAGAGAAATAAAAGATGAAAGATAAGTTTTATCCCATTCAATAAATAAAAACGAGAGTCGTCCTCAACGCTTCTTACTTAACTTCTTACTAAATTTTAGCTGCCAGTTCGGAGGACAATGATCGGCCAAGTCTCGTGCCTACCGCACGCGACTATTCTTCTTTCCAAACACTCAAATTCGGCTTCGTAGAAAGCAATTAGTGTCAACCGAGGTCAAAAAAAAAAAATTCGAAGAAAAAATTGTATGGAATTTCCGAAAGGACATTGCAATGGTTCAGATGAATCATGTCTTCAAAGAACACAAACGTAAATCTTTATAATTAATTAAAAAACTTATCCTTTTCGCAATTCCTGGTAGGTATACCCTACATCACTTGCGGCACGTGGTATGTTAAGTTTGTGTGGACGTATGTCACACCCTAGGGCTTAAGATAGAGCTGCCGATTCATTTTCTGAAGCCATTCAAGCTTGTCTGTCCGTCCATCCATGTATTTTTGTGCTCAACTTGACATTTAAATAAAAAAAGAAAACTAAAATTATGTTTTATACTGCATTGCCCTTTTGAAAAAATCGAGGCGATGTTAATCGCTTTCGCTAATGCTCATCCTACTTTTTTAGTCTTAGAGTTTACTTCTTTAGTTTAGGGAAACTATAATAAAACTAATAATAATAAATTGAGTCATCAAGAATTCCAGTGTATGACAGCCTGTATAAAGCCTTTATATATAAATAAATATAAAGAAAAAAGGAAAAAAGATTTTTCTTTTCTCTTATTGACAGCTTTAGGATGCATTGTAAAAATTTTTTTTGTTTAAATAAATGCCAAAAGAAGGTCGCACGTTGATACATTCAATTATGTTGAAGAAAGAAGAAAAGTTAAATTTTGTAAACAAAATGATCTTCAGGGCATGCCTTGGACATTCACTATCCATACTTAAGAGGTTCTTAAGATTAGAAAAAGACAAAGTATTTTTACATAAGCATTTTTTCATTCTTCATATCTCGCCCCTCGAAGACTTATTGTGTATTCATTCTATGCATGCAGATATGTACAATTAATGTTCCTCTACTAACTATTCTCTCTAAACTAACTGTTTTGTGGTGTCTATATATTATATTTTTATACCCTAGAAAATATTTTTTTGTCACCTATACTACAATACATACTCAAGCCATGTGTAACATATTCGAGCATGTAAACATCGACTATGTTATATAATTCTAAGCAAGCAAACTATTTAGTTACCAATATAGCCAACAGGGGAACAGTGAAAGAGAGATAGAGACAGAGTGGAAAAGATAAAAAGAAAAATGGAAAAAAATTTACTTGTCGATGTTTATGCAAATAAATAAACAATACAACCATTATCGCATAGATATTACATAATACATCGGTCAATAACTCTCAGAACTGACAAGTAAATATCATCTCGTAACAAAAATATGTATAGTGTTTCCTTCGTTTGCAATGGGCCAACGGACTGGGTCAGTCAGTCAGGATGTCAAGAAACACGACATAATGTCCAGCGCACTCGGATCCAATTCTCAGTGCCGTAGGCCATACTTTAATTACGATTAGTGTTTAGCCATAGCTATAGCCTACAATAAGTGCTCGGTTGGGAGAGATATAACACTTGCTGATCGGGTACACACTTCCTAGCTTATATCCACTGCTCACCGCTCTTCTCCGTACTTCTTTGCGACCATCTCTGCTTTTCAAAATTATATGTTCTTTCGATCAATTGCTTGTGACTCACGGTGGCATTAGCGGCGCTACTTCTCCTCCATTGATTGAATTTTGCTTTTCTTGAAAGGTGGAAAAATGCCTTATAGAGTCAACATTTGACTTGAAGAGTGTTATGGCAACTCTTCTCAGTCAGAACATAAGAATTTATTGGTGGTTTGCTGCTATCGCACGGGGGAACATAAACTATATTGTCCAGGTTTGGGCCCCAGCGACTTTTATTTGTTTGCAAATCTCCAAAACGCTACTGCAAGTCAGAAAGAAGACTTTGATCATATAATGAGGCCATCCTGTACACTAAAGCATATTTTGTGGGTCTTGACAAATCGATCAATAAAAAGGCCATTGAAAATGTTAAAGGAGGGTTGGCTTGAGTGCATTACTCTTGAACACAATGTTAATGAACAATAAAATGGAATTTTGCAAACAAGCAAACAAACAAAATTTTTTTTTTCTTACTTATCCCCGGGAATTATTGACCCATGTATTATATATGAACATGTACAATACAATTATATTTACTTGTGAATATATATATATATTTTTATATATCCATACATCTATATTAATATAGATATAGATATATATATATATACATATATATATATAGATATGTATATTGTGTGTGTGTGTGTGTGTGTGTGTGTGTGTTTGTATTTGTATGGAGTAATGTATAAGAAATAAGCACAATAATAAAAACAGCAACAGCTTCATAGAACGGGGTCAATGAGTCATTGACCGTTTTAATACAAGAATTATATGTGTGTGTGTGTAAATAGAAAATAAAAGCAACAACAACAACAACAAAAGAGTCTAAAACAAAAATAAAAACCCTCATGCAGTAACTTTTTTTTTTTTTTTTTGTTTTTTTACATAACATACGAGTGTTTGCCCATATTTATGCATATAAGTATAACCAGTTGTTTGAATGCGTCTACAATATATATAAGAACTACTTTGTATATGAAATAGTTTGGCGTAGCTTTCCATAGAAAAGTTGGTTGTTTTCAATATTTTCTTCAATGGTTAAGTTTCTCTCACTTGCATATATTCTTTAGGCACCTGCGTATAAGTAATAAACATGCAAATACATACAGACACAAACATATATATAAATATATATATATATATATATATTATGTATTGTATGTATTGTATATATTGTATGTATTGTATATATTGTATATATATATATATATATATAAATAATTTATTAATTAATTATTACTTTTATAAGATAATAATTTATAGAGAGAGAGCAAAAATAAAACAAATCGAAGCAATAAACAGACATTGATACATACACACTCTTATGTAATGTTATTATCAAAGAAATTGAAAATTTATTGCGACATATTCCCTCGAAATACGCATACGCCACAACGTGAAAAGAAGGGAAAAGCAGCAAAAAAAAAAAAAACAATGAAAAAAGACAAAATAGTAATAAAAACAAACAACAAATATATGAATTTCAAGAAAATTGCTTGAGTAAGATTTTCACTTGAACTAGAGAAAGAGTACTAAGTCACGTGCAGACGCAGACTAAGCTTGATGGGTACGTAGGGCGCACAGACTGAAACATCATTGCCCATTAAGCCCATTAAGAAGAAGATAACGAAAAAGAGATTTAGCGGCTGTCCCACGCGCCTACAGGGCGATCATCTGCCTTCATTTCTTCTTCATTTTTGTTCTTGTCTCGATAAGCGAATGATTCTCGAATCGGATTCTAAATTGGCGATTTTAAGGAGATTCGGAATTTCAATTCAAGAAAAAAAAGGTTAAGCCAGAGAAACTTACGTTGACGTACAACCATATCTAGGTCTGCTTGTCATACCCAAAAAGGAAGCTCATCCGAAATGAAACGAAAACTGACCGTTACACGTAGGCAGGCGGAGGAAAAACGCATATATTTTATGCAAAAAAAAAAAAAACAAAAAAATCAAAAGCGCGAAATCTCGACTTCGTGCATAGATCGAAAGCTGTCATCCGAAATCATGTATCAAAACAAGTTTGCGAAGCTTCGTTGTGGAAGCGTTGATTCTGATGTCGTTCCATTCGGGCTTAGCCATGGCAGAGGTCAGATATTAAAACTGCTTTGAAAAAATTTTCTTTTCAAAATTCACTTGTTCATGCGTAGGCTGCTAATCAAATCTTAATTTTA
This sequence comes from Glossina austeni, assembly GCA_000688735.1. NCBI lineage: Eukaryota > Metazoa > Arthropoda > Insecta > Diptera > Glossinidae > Glossina > Glossina austeni. The sequence continues at coordinate 1,255,298 of KK502431.1, read as the reverse complement.
TCCATCTTCGATTTTTCGATTCAAAGGTAAAGATTATGAGGATCAAGAGATTCGACTTAAGATAAATAAAATTGCTTCTTTTTGTTTTTATTGCATTTGCTTGTCAGTCAGGCTAACGAAAATATTGATTAGTCTGCGTCGGTGAATGTGTATACATGTATGTGTTTAAATTTAGTTACTATTTGAAAAATGACGTTGTGTCTGGCGAATATGGCGAATGCATTTGTGTCTAAGCATATCTACATAATATAGATATATATATATATATATATATACCTATATATAAAACTAATGAATAACTCGGCGGTTTGCTTTATCTTATTTTCGTTGCTCTTGTCATTAAAGGTCAGCATTATAGTAAAATCTACTCTAAGATTGCCTATACATAAGCAATACAGTGCACAACGTAACTTATCGTACACACACACACACCCACACACACACACACAAACACACATAACGTTTTGATTAAAATCAGAAGGGCGGCAGAATTGAGGAAAAAATCACTATTTTGAACACTTCTATGATTATCATCTTTTTATATAGAGATAACCCAGTTCCTTTTTTCTTCCTCTTTTTTTTTTTTTTCTTTTTATCTTTCTATCTATTCTTTTTTTCTTTTTATCTTTTATCTTTTTATATGGAGATAATCCATTTCCTTTTTTTTTTTTTTTTTTTTTTTTCCTTTCTTTGAACTTTATATGAAAACATTTATTTCAGCTTCTTTTCATGCTTCAACTTGTCGATACACGATTTACAATTCAAGGGAGAGATCTATTTGAAAAAACTGACCGGCCAATAATTGAAATTTTCCGGTAAAATCATGTTTGGCTATAACAAACCTGACCACTTTTGTTTCAGTTAGTAATTCGACGTACAAAACCTGTGTACATTTCGTTACCTTCGACTTTAATAGGGCATAGGAGAGTGTAGCTTTTATGCTTTATGCTATGTATGCTTTATATGTGGAGGAATTTTTCGAATTTTTATACCTATCACCGAAGAATGATTTCATCAAAATGTTTGCAACGCCCAAAAGGAAACTTCAGAGACCTCATAACGTATGTATATATTCTTGATCAGTATCAAAGTCTAAATTGATTTAAACATGTCTGTCTATCCGTCTGTGTAATGTTTGTTCTAAACATTCTCAAAGTCAAATCGATCGAAAGACACGCCTACAGGATTACGTAAAGTTATTTAAAATTATTTCATTTACAGCAAATAAATCTACAAAAATATGAACGCATGTTCTATGGCCGACGCTGTAGCATCTGTCTACGCATGGAGAAAATTGACCACGCCTACCCAATATTATAGTGTATTCAAATTTAATTTTTTCTTCAACACCTTCATAAAATGCAGATAGAAGCTCCGAAAGCACCGTAAAGTACATAAACTCTTGGCCAAAGTTTTTATTTTGAAAATAAGAAAAATCAACATCGGCCGATATAAAGGATTCGGTCACGATCGAATATAATTTTCTTATTTTTTTTTTTTTGAAGGGAAGGGGTGACGGTCAAAAAGAAATACGCAAAGAGATGGCGAGTAGTGGATGTGCCCGCGACCGGTTTATCGACTATGCACTCGTCACATAGCTACCATCGAGTATAGTTTACCGCACTAAGATTTCAGCCCACACAGATCAACTTATTTTTTTTATTTGGCCAACGCATTCCAGAATTCTCGAAATTGCTCAGCTTTTGTCAGCGTCCTCGTGGGCGAATACTGTCCATATTCGAACTGGATCTATAAAATTAGAGCAAAAGGGAGCAGGCGGTATTTGGACGGGGCAATGTAAACACAAACTGAAAAATACATTTAAAATTTTCTATACTTCAGTGCTGATTACGGTGCACATGCATGACGGTATTGCGTTGAACGTACATCGATCGTCGATTGTGAGTTTAATACTTTTTCATGGCAGGGAACTGGATACCTTACTTATCTATTTAATTCACTTGATTTTGATTGTCGCAACATTACAATCAAGTGAAATCAACTTTTGTCGATAAAACAAAAAAATAGTTCAACATCTCGAACATTGACGCGTCTATTTTCGACTGTACTCCGCATATTTAATCAAAAAAAAAAAAAAAAAAATTAACCTTGAAAGAGAATCGAAACTTTCATTAGTAGCCTACGAACTGCGGCATACATTATGGTTAGGTGTAAAGTTTTTTTTTGTCGGTCCCGCCATCATTCTCATATCTTCATAAATTTTTGTTAATTTTATAATGATTTTATCATTCATTAGATGTATCGGAACTACTATGTGGGTGCTTGGCAGAGCATGTATTCAAGGTTGTTACTTGCTTTCGGCATTTTTGCGAAAACGTCACAGTCATACCCCACAGGCGGACGAACGAACGAACGAACGAACGGGTATTGCTTTTTGGTCGGTCGTCGGTATAGAAATTTTTCCTTTATATGAAACATAAAAGATCAAGAGATAAAAAAAAAAAAAAAAAAAAAAAAGAAAAAAAAAAGCAAAAAACTTTTTACCCACCACAGACGTGTGCATGTTCATAAACATTTGTATTTTATGTCTAAAAACTTTGTCTGAATTTTTTATATCCCTCTCATCGGTTTGCAATGTGATGTAATTTTCTTAGTACATACATAATTTTTGTTTTCTTTTGTATCTCTATAGCAATGTGTGCGTATAAGTATTTTTCTCGTTGTTTTTCTATACTTTTATAATATTGCATATGTGCACTTGTTTTGTTGCTGGTGTTGTAGACTTTTAATTGCCACCGGTGTGTTATACGTGGCGTATTGGTTTGTATGTGCGTGCAACTGAAGACGGTTTTGCATATTTTACAGTTGTTGAGTTTGTCTGTCGCTACCGTTCAGTCGTTTTCGTTTTATTTTACCTTTTATTTATTAAATTTTTTTTTTTGTTCTGCCTCTTATTTTTCAACTGATTTTTTCATCCCTCAGGGTTTGCCTATTTTGTTATATTATTATTATTATTATTATTATTATTATGATATTATTATTTTTTATTATTATTATTGTTGTGTTTTTTCTGCTTTTAACTTTCACACACAGTGTCTTGTCTGTCTATCGTCTGCTTTCTGTCTATTTTACCTGCACCTGCTAAAGTGTTTGTTATGTATTTTCTTGTTTTCTCGTTTTATTTGATTTTCCCCTTTGTATGTCTCTTTCATATTTAAAAAGAAAAACCTTTATATGGGAAAAAATTTGTAAATTTTAGTATTTTACGATGAAAAATGATTCGTAAAAGCATCAATTTTGTCGCAGTTAAGTCCATTTTCTCGGTATCATCCCCTACAAGGATTGTCATGAAATATTCAATTCTTATACGGTAAAAATGTTTATAAGGGAAAACATGGTCTGTCATAAATTAATTGCAGGCGATTTGGATCATATAGATCTATTTTTTAAATCCCACCGCATATAGGGCCTAGGGCCAGGTGAACCTAATCGCTTCCTGATTTGTAACGTTTTGTAACGAGAACAACTGAGAAATATTAAAATGTTTTTGATAAGTAAATTAAGTTTGTACCAAGTTAGGTGATGTTCAGCCCATTCTCCAATACAAGGGCTTTCATGAAGAGTGCGTCTTCATATAAAAATAACGTATAATTTTTGGCTTATTATCACAAAAATCAATGAATGACTGACTGTATTAGGCAATATGGGATAGATTATCCATTGTTCGGCCTTGCCTGACTACGATCTTACTTCCTTTCTTTCTTTTTAATTACGATCAATCGCTCAGGAGATGATGTCAACAACACATGTAACAAGATTGATGGCCACAAAGAAATACGGGAAGAAAAAGAGATAGGGAATGGGGACAGTTTAGGCGGTGAGTATAGTTTCTAATCGCACCGAGGTAGGAACCCGCGACCACCAACCTTGGTACTCGCGCTTATTATCTGCCGATTTATATGCCAGCCCTTGTTAAAACGTTACTGGTAATGATCTTCGTTCAAATCCCTGCATAACAGTTAATAATAGACAATTGCCTTTTCTCCCTTTTTCTCCCCCAACGTTGACTATTACTTTAGAAAGCGTGTAAGCTTAAGGGTATGCTCTCCGGTAAACAAACAAAAAGGAATTCAGCTGAAATGTCCTATAGGGACACGCTTCCAATTGAATCTTTTGCTGTTGAAGCTTTCTTCAAGTGGGATTGAGTTAATAAGGAATTGAACGGATCCGCCGCATTAATAACGAAAAGCTTAGTTCATTATATCTAGTTTTCATCATTAACATAACATATTTATTTTTCTAATAGCACTGACTTCGCTGCGTTCAATGTTGATATTGAAAGATATGGAAAGAATAAAGCGTACAGTACATGTTCGTGATGCACGTTTGCGTCAGTTCGTTTTCCAAGTAACAAGAAAAAATACAAAAAGGGCGTGGAAATTACAAAGACATCGGATATGCCTAAGCATAGTCAAACCTGTCTGCCGTATTTCAGACGAAAAAAACCTTTTTAAGCCTATGTTGCGTCCATGCCTAAACTGGTCTAGCCTGAGTCGATTCTAATGCACAATTTTGTTTCCGCCGAGAAGTGAACTTGAAGTTGAAAAGGACGCAAAAAAAAAAAAAATGCAAACTTCAAGCTCCTCATTTACATGCATTTAGTACAAAAATTATCATTAATTTAGCGAGAGAAATAAATTCTAAGATTAAAATCTTAAAGCACTAGCATCTAAGGCTAACTAACGGCTTCATTAAAAACTCTAACGCACTTGAGACTTGAACCCACGACCATTGAGTTGCTAGTCGAGACTCTTTGCCTGCTCAGCCACTCAGACGGATTTCGTACAAATAATCCTCAAAAAGCTCATTGTGATCTAATTAATAGGAGGACTGGGAAGTGATGCCGTTTCTGTGGATACCGATGTTCGTTAGCCCGTTCGATTTATCAGCCCATTGTGTACTTTCAAGTCGTACCAAAGACATTTTAAACTTAGAATGACTTGTTTACTCGGGCATAATAAAATCTTAAATGATTTTTTCAGTTTATGGTGAAATGGCCAGCGAAATACTAGAAGACGTCCATGTCCGGGATCGTATGCTTTTTGAGTTTCGCAAGAGTAGTAACGCAACAGTTGCGACTAAACACATTTGCGATGTTTATCTAAGCGCATTAGACGTGCGTAAATGCCAAAGATGGTCGCCCAAGTTCAAATCCGATAATTTTGATCTCTCTAACTCCTATCGATCAGGAAGACCAACCATATTAGGCAGCGACATGCTAAGGGCAGAAGTGGAAGCGAATCCATGTCAAACAATCGAAGAACTGTCAAACACCCTTAACCAACCTTGGTCGTCCATACAGGAGCATTTACAGCAGATTGGTAAACTATGGAGAGCACGTGTTCCCCCGTGGGATCCCCCATAATCTGCCCGAAGAGAACAAGACCAACCGATCCATCACATGCAACGTATTGCTTCAACGGCACCATACAGAACAGAAGCGTTTTTTCAACGTTTGATCACTGGAGACGAAAAATGGGTCCTATATGATAATCCAAAACGGAAAAGGCACTGGCTCTCTCCAAATGAATTGCCACGAAGTGCAGCTGCGAAGCCGGGTTTACATCCCAAAAAATCGATTCTATGTATTTGGTCGAGTATTCGAGGAATGGTTCACTTTCAAGTGCTGAAACCTGGACAAGCTTTTAAAGCAGACTTTTATTGTGTGCAATTGGATCGGATGAATGAATCTTTAATCGAAAAGTATCCGGCGATTGTTAACAGAAAGGCCGTCATTCGGCAACACGACCATGCAAGTCGGCGCTGTGAAAGGCGAACACTGAAAAAAATTAATGAATTGGGGTGAGGGGTACTGCCTCATCCACTATACTCGCCCGATATCGCATCCTCGGATTTCATATTTATTCCGATCCTTACAACATTTTCTTAGTGGCAAAAACTCTGAAAATTTGGATGATGTCCAAAATGCCGTCTCGGGATATTTTACTCAAAAACCCAATTGATTTTTATCGATCTGGGATTGAAAATTTTGGACACTAGATGGCAGAAGATTGTCAGGGTGTGAGGGTGATTAGATTATTGATTAAACATTTAACTGTTTAACTGAATTTGATGTAAGAAAACGTGATTATTTTCCGGCCCCCCTAATAGTACTAAGCAGTACATGTAAGATGATGAATTTAGTATGACTTAAATTGCTTGCTGTGCTTTACACATTTATAAAAATTTTTCCATTTTATTTTTCTTTTTCAAAATAAATTTTCCTTTAAAAGCAATTTATTCGCGATTTCATATTTCGAGTCGAGTTCATTATTGTTAAAGTTTGAAATTTGAAAGTGAATTTTTTTCAGATAATTTTATTAACACAATTCAACTGCTACTGGCGCGTGTAATTCAAGTTATAAATAAATAAAAACGAGACATCACACATAACGACTAACCTTGACATTAATTGGAAGTGTCTTTAGATTTTGTAAAATATATGTATCTATATATATATATATATATATATATATATATGTACGTATGTATATATGCACTTACTCTCGAATGTGAATACTTCTTTTCGGTGAGTTACTTTTTTTGTTCCATTATGAATTTAGTGGGCATTGTTAGTGCTTTATGATCGTTGGATTGGATACTTGAAATACATATACGAAATGCCGTCAACGTCTAGACATATAATTTAGGAATTTCATACATCAAGTGCATATTCCTTGAAAGGGAAGAATGTTTTTAGTCATGTCCATCAGCTATTAATGTTTTGTTTTTTTGTCTTGCTCCAAAATGTTATCCCTTCCATTGAAGTTAATTCAAGTCTTAATAATTGAAAAATCTGTCAAAGAGTTCGCTTGGTATTATCAAGAGATCGAATGTGAACAAAATACTGCTATCTAATCTGTCCAGATTTCGAGATGTTTGAGAAGTAGTATAAAAATATGATTTTAATAAACGATATCATATACGCTATATATATATGTGACACCTAATTGAATAAATTCATGGGATGACATATGGATATCGCTTTTATGTGACTTTCATTGACTGGCCAATAGTCATCGTACGAACTTAGTGACAAAGAAAAAATTATATTCCCGGCCATAGCTTATGTCTATGGTTTGATTAATCAAAGTAGAGCGAAAAATCGAGATTCGCTTGACAAATAAAGCGGTAATGTTCGCATTTTTCATTCATGTCAGTCACAATATGAACTTTTTTTTAGATACAATTTAAGGAACAGTTGAGAAAGCTTTCAATTCAAGCAAAAAAAAAAAAAAAAAAAAAAAAAAAAAAAAAAAAAAAAAAAAAAAAAAAAAAAAAAAAAAAAAATGCTCGGAACTATAGATCGATTAGTTGATTTTCAAACTGAGACGGTTGAGAGAGCAACAAAATTTAAGATCAAGTCTTTTTGTGATCACAATGGACTGACACAAGCAGGTAAACGTGACCAAACTGCTTACTTAAGAAATATATAAAACTAATACACTCTTCAAGAGGGTTTAGGAATTTCTATTCATTTTACATAAAAAAATTAATTATATTTCACAGTGAGTTGCATACTTTTTTTTTTTTAGGGCAAAGTAGAAGAACATGTCGATAAGGTTGGCTTTCTTCTAATTAGGAATGAAGTTATTTAGCTGCTTTATGAAACTAAAAATAAAAAAACAACAACCGAAAACAATATAATGAGATATGGCCCTCGCTATGCAGTTATTCATATATCGTCTCGTCAAAATAAGGCATCTTATGGGAAATGGTCGCAACGATGATCCGATCCGAATTATTTGTAATAGCGTTCGTTCTTAAGCCAAAACATCTACGTGTACCAAGTGAAACAAAGCAGACAGACGGACAGATGGACAGATGGACAGACAGACAAGCTTCGATCGATATGATAAAAGGTGGCTCTATCATAGTGCATATTACATACATCCGGACTAACATAATATACAAAAAAAATAAAGAACTTGTGTCCAACTTTCTAGGCAAAATTTTAAAAGTTATGCTCAGAAGCATTTACTCGGACAGCCAATTAAGACGGGTATTTCACGCTGTGCATTTACTGTATTTGATTTATGCGGTTTGTGTTTATGTGTTATCGCATTGCAAGCATTTGACAAATTTAATATACCTCCCCTGATGGGCATAAAAATTTTAATAGTTTTAAGTTAAAAAAAGAAAAAAATTAAACAATTTCAAGTAATTGTAAAGTCTTGCGGTAATATCCAATTTATTTGCTTAAACAGCAACATAAATAAACGATAAACTAGGACGGGCCTTAATTTTCTAACATGTACGCGAATACATATGCGCCCATATATATATATATATACATCTATACACACGTAAAAACATACAAAATTAATTAAGGGAGTACATAAATACGCATTGTGGCTTACATACTATAGCAGCGAAGTTTAAGAGAGATATGTGAGGCCAAAGAGAGATAGAGATAGAGATAGTGAAAGAGATAGGATGATTGATGAAAAGTGGTTTCGGGGAAGAGAAAGAGAAGAAAAGAGAAGAAAGACATAAGTTAGAAAGATATAAAGCAGCACACACACACACACACACACACACACACACACACAC
>KK502431.1:1220769-1241370 GCA_000688735.1 Glossina austeni | reverse complement strand
TGTGTATCTTTTACGGCTAAAAATTAAGTATATAATATATATAATATATATATATATATATATATATATATATATGTTATCATTGAAGTGACTCTTCAAACACACTATGCCGTGTTAGCGGTACGGCGTAGAACAAGCGCATTCAGATGCATGCTTTATACACTCAAGGTAAGTATGGCAAGTTCATCACACAGATTTTAATCGCAGGCCTACTTTTCCGATATCTGATATAAGTTCCACATATCGAAGAAAATGGACAGACGCAATAAAATAGATACTCGTATCTTTTTACTCGGGAATTCGAAACCGATTTAAGTATAGTGCTTTCAAAATGAATCGGGGGCACGCCCGTAGTGCAAAATGAGCTTTTGTGTTTAAAACTAAAAAGAACAAAAAGAAAAAAAAAAACTTCTTTCCTCTCTACTAACAAACTGCAAACAGCTACGGCAGCAAAAAATTGCTTTTACGTTCAATAAATGACCATTCAGTACGTATAAAAAATAAAAAATCGGCCACGCCCGCCGAATTCAAAATCTTCAGAAGTAAACTTCAAATTTCCAATCGATTTTGGTATATTTATCCGTCCGTCTGAACAACGTCTTTGGGTAGACATTCTCTTCAAATTTAGTAACACCGTTGGCAATTCTCGTATACGGATTGGAATTGAAAATGTATCGAATTCGTCTAGGGACAAACGTTCAGTATGAAGTAACGGTGAGCGTTAAATACGATAAATAGTTTGATTACAGAAGAAGATTACAGTTTGATCCTCGAACTGCCCCTTTGTTAGGCTTAAGATACTTTGAATGTAAGAAATGATTACTGCAATTAACGAGCGGGACGGATGATAATTATGATATTTCCACTGATGATTTATATAATTTCTTGTATAATCATCAATGCCATGTCTCTAAAAATTCCTCTTTAAATGTCTAGGATTGCGCGGCAAAAGCTTTCATTCAATTGGAAAGAAATGATCAGGTACCGAATTGGCACTATATCCAAGATTAATTAGGTTAGGTATTTACGCCTACGATGGATTTATTAAACTTTGTCGTTCATTATTGCTCTACAGTTTTCCATACTTGTATTTCAATTAAAAAGAGTTCAAAACACTACACTGGACCACGGCCCATCATTAAATATCCTTCAACACTTAGGACGACCATATCCAAGATTAGTTAGGTTAGGTATTTGCGTCTACGATGGACTTATAACGCTATAGTGAGCCACGGCCCATCATTAAATTTTTCAAAAATGATAGTAAAAGCAGTTCGATCCGAATCGTTTTCAGTGACGTTCATCTTTCGACCGGAACATATCAGTGTATCAAAATTCATTAAAATGTATTAAACATAAGAAAACAAGATGGACGGAAGGGCAGACATTAGTGTTAGCATATCCAATAAGTTTCTTCCTTTCTTTTCTAAGCTTTTTTGATGCGAAATCAATAGACGACATATTCCATCTTGGTTAAATGATTATGTACCGTTGTGCTGGGAATGTACAAATGGGTATCATACTCGCGCATAACCGCTGCGGTCTTCATCTTTCAAATCAAAATTGAAAGCCTTAAATTTTTTAAACCAATTGCGGAATATATTGGAATAGTCATAGTACCGCTCCCATAAACGGTGCGCACCTCATCTACAGTGTCCTTTGCATTTCTACCTAAGTTTTAAAGCAATGCAGGTTAACATGTCGCGAATGTTTCTTTCGATTATCCATATTAAACGGCGTAGGAAAAACATTTAAAACAGACTTGGAACACCAACGAAACGTATTTTGAAAGAGCTGTGAGATGATTGAAATCGACGCCATAAACGAACAATGGATAAGTCTGCATGCTTGCGAGCATAGCCGACCCGTGGTCGGTCATGCATAGGTGGGTGGGGGGAAAAAACACTAATGGCACATTTATACATATTCATAATAAAAGAAGGATCTGGGTGTTGCACACGTCTGCACAAACCTAATGTACTCCAGTGATGTAGGATAAAAGTACTTTCCTGCGTTACGAAAATGGGATGACGTCCATGTTCATGTTTATTTTTCCTCAATTACCGTAAGGTAGGCGTTTTCTTTTCATCAATCTGCGCAATGTAGTCTTTATGACCCGTCCTTTAATTGTTCATACATCGGACAACTGAAGGAGAATTTTTGTACCTTAATTTTATTAGTTTGCATATCGCATCGATCAAATTATCGAGAGGATTTCATTCATAAGGCAGTGATTTTTTTTGACCTTTTGTGCGTTAATAAACCAAATTTGAATAATTCGTTTTGATAATTGGGTTATCGTGATCTAATTAAGTTAGTAAAAAATGTCGAAAAAAAAAAAAAGAAAAGACGATCCTACCTTAATTTTTTTTTTTTTTTTTTTTTTTTTTGACTGAGACGTGATTTTTATATGCAATGAAACTAAAGCAAATATCGTCGGTAGCGTAGCGTAGCGATAAAACGTAAAAAATGTCAAAATTTAGCACGTAAATGGCACATTATATCTATTAATACGATCCTCATATTGCATTAAATACAGACGACTACTGCTTACGCCTCGTATTGCACAAAAATGTTCCGCAGAGAGTTTGTTTATTAGTTTGTGTTGTGTTATGTTTTCGAAAATGTGATAAAAAGCTTTTCGAAATACTACAATATGGAAAACGAAAACGTATAAGACTTCAAAGTCCACTAAAAGTCAAGGTCGTTCTGACAATTTTTTTTTTTTTTATTTCGTTTTATATTTTTTTTTTTCTTCCGCTTAACGCTACGAATTGTCTGCTTATTTTTTCTCATTCTTTTTATTTTTTTTAAATTTACTGATTTTAGTTTATGCGCTGAACATTGCAAAAAAAAAAAAAGGTTTCGAAAAGCTTACTTGATGAGGATCATCGATTTTCAGATTTAGGTCCATAGTGTTTGTGTTTTTTTTTTTTAACTTGTAAAGTAATCAAAACACTAATTTCTACATATTTAGTTTGTTAATTAGCCATTTAAATTTTTAAATAAAACAAAAACCAAATGAGTTGAAAGTTGATTGCTATGCGATCGTTTGCAATAAAAATAATTTAAATTTTATTAATTATTTTTTATTTATTTATTTAATTATTTTTTTAGGATTTTATTAATCATAACGTTGTCTACTGCACGATGAATATTGATTATTATTATTGTCTTCATTATTTTTTTCTTGTTTTTGTTTTTTTATTTTCATTTGATTTGTTGCAATTTTTTGAGTCGAATTGCTGATATTTTTAATTTTTTGCTAATATACAAAAATGGACTTTGCTCTGTAGGTGTCTGGAAACATTGATAAGAGCGCTCCCCAATTACAGACATTTTACACGTTTGCACAAATAGTTCAATTTTCTCTACGACAATACCTAATGAACACGTAATGCGGCCCAACGACATTGGTATATAAATAATATTGTAAATGAAATGAAAAATAAAAAAAGAAATATAAAAAATTTATAATACACGAACTTTTTTTTTTTGTACCCATCAGCTAAGGTGTAATATGCAGGAGAACCGGTTTTTTTTTTCTTTTACATTCACTACGGCAATGTGTCAGGTGTTTACAATGGCTAGAGATATTCATAGGGTACCATATAATATATATATATATATATATATATATATATATAATTTATGCAAATTCTTGATCATCTTGAATGATGGCATCAATTTAATTAAGACGCTTACGTCCATTGAAAATACGATTAACGCAAAATATCTGAAAACTTTGTTTTGATTATCAAATCTATATACATGTCTCGTTGGTCACATATATCTTCATATTTGTGTCAAAGTGTGAAGAAAGAATTTTCAAGTTGTTTTTGAATTTTTCAACAATTAAAAAACCAAAAAAAAAATTCTTATTACGCAAATTGAAGATATTTTTGCTCGCAAATGATGTAAAAAATGCAAGCAAAAGTAGATGAATTGAAGCGAACGAGTTACAAATCAAATTTTTTGTAGGGTCTTGAAAACATGAATGATAAGGTAAATAAAAAAAAAAAAATAATAAAAATTATTATTATTATTATTATTATTAATTTGTCTTTTAATAATTGATTATCTCAACTATATAGACAAACAAATATTACTCAGACAGTTAAAAAATACACAGCCAGACGATCAAAGATCAGGTAAAGTATCGAATATGATGGTGCTGTGCTGCACTCAAATAGTTTGTTCTTCGTTTCCTTGTAAATTGAAATTTGTTTGGTCACGAAAATTGAGCACAGACAGAGAGAGAGACAGAAAGAGAGAGAGAGAAAGAGAAAGCGAGAGAGAGAGAGAAGAAAAAATTCAAAGAATTTTGTCTGCTGTTTACCTTACACTCACAAAGAAATTCCTTAGCGAAATCTCAGACGAAAAATGCTGCCTCGCCGCCGTAAATAAAAGAATATATATATGAATAAAAAAAAAAAAAACCCCTAAAGGAGACACAAAAGCAGAGAGAGTGTGAAGAAGAGATAAGGAAAGAGAGGAAAAACGAAAAAAAAAAAAAAACAAAAACAAAAATCGCACGCACGCAGAGAATTAAATGATTTCATGTACTTACACTCGTACTTACAAGAAATAAAAAAATTTTCAGTGCAGACAGAAAATAATCAAACAATATTGTTTTATTACTATGCATTAAAAAAACAAAAAAAAAAAAAACCAAAAAACCTCATTTACACATGCATACAAACGCATGCATACAGCACATATATGCGCTCGTGCACGCTTGCACACACACACACACTATAGATCTACGTAAAATCTTAAATATAAAAAAAAAAGTATGTACACGTAAGCATATATACACACGTACAGAGTTTTGACCAAAACACTGTGACAGACAATGTTGGCCTACATTCGTGCATATGCCAAATATTTTGTCTAAACCATGCTTGAGTTTATATCGATATAAAAGCACGTAAGTAATAACAAGCAAGCAAATACATCCGCATAATGACTACATTAGCCATTAAAATGTTGCGGTGCGGCGTTTAGTTACTCCGCTGTTTTATTCTGGCATATGGTAAATCGAAATATATGTATGTGTACGTACTACTTACTGTAATATAAAATATTTCTATGAAATAAAATGAAACATTTAACAAACGATATACAACTTTGGCTAACTGAACACCCAAAATATGTCATATATATATATATATGTGTCTGTGTGTGTGTGTGTGTGTGTGTGTGTGTGTATGTGTATCTATCTATCTACCTTATTGTGCACCAAGATAAGCCGTCATATCTTACGTCTGCTGTTAAGAGTTGCCCCAAATTTTTATGACTTTTTTTACTTTTGTTTTTATTTCGTTGCTCTATTTCTCTCTTACATACACACACACACACACACACACCCATATGTATATACATATATATAGTTTTTAGTGATCTATATGCGTATTGCTTGCTGTGAAAAATTGTGTAGGAAGTTGGTTTGATGATAATGATGGTGATGGTGTTATATACGGGTATTTCTTGTGTTGTATCCTTTTCTACATAGAATATCTTTACGTGCGTGAGTATATGTGTATGTATTGTATATTATGTAAAGATATGTTTCTGATTGAAAACTTAACCTGGTTTTTTGCATTTTTTTTTTTTTTTTTTTTCATTTTCTTCTGCTATGAATGCATTGATGTTTAGCTAAAAATTTTAATCACTAACACACGTATTTTATGGGAATATGCGTTCATTTGCATGCATATCTATTAAAACCCTCTTAGGTTCGTTGTTGTTGTTGTTGTTGTTGTTGTTGTTGTTGCGGTCGTTCTTCTTGTTGAATTTTTCTGCTTTTTTTTCTCTCCCTCTCTCTCTCTCTCTCTCTCTCTTTTTAATAAAAAATCCTTGAATTTTTAAAATGTAGGTCAGTAGTTTGTTCTCAAGTACCACCACATATATGTATAGTGAAGAGCAAAAGTTTTCGTTCCCCAGATATGCTTAAAAGTCTCGTATATGCGAATTAATTAAAACAGTAATTTTTATATCAATATTTTTTTTTTTTTTTGTTTCATAAACTAATCCGTATAAAGTGAGTAACAAAGTGAATGTTGAAAAATGTTGAAAAGATGTTTCTGATTACTTACGATCTAAAGCACATATATGTATATCGTAATATCGTATAGTTTTGATAGCAACGAGTGCAGCGAGGTCAGTTTGCAAAGCATATGAAAATCTATTTCAGACGATTACCTATTACGAATCATATAAAGTATTGAGTTGAGAGCGTATTGGAAACTTTTTCTTTTATTTGCAGAACGCTTTCAATTAATTAAAAAAAAAAAAAAAAAAATTTTATCCTAAATGAGGGAAAAGAGGAGATAATGAAAATAAAGACACAAAAAGTTGTGTCGAATGAAAAAAGAAAAAAAAAAAACATATATATATATAATAATATATATATATATATATATAGGAGATCACTCAATAATGTTGTAGGACATCATACAGACGTAAGACGATTTCATATGATTTTCCGATAGTACCATCATTCGAACGAGATATGTCAAAATTTCATAACATTTCGGTCAAGTTAGAGCTGTTTTGGTGACGTTACTTTAGGACGTTACAATGGAAAAATCTGAATATCGTGCGCAGTGTCACACTGGAGCATTTGTATCTTATAAAGTAATGGCGATACACTTATGTAATGCTTATCATATACGGTAAATATTTTGAATTATATTATTTATACCTAAATGTATGGACTAAGCTGGTTTCCATTTAATCGATTTTTAAACTTTATCTGACAAGAACGACTGGAAAAAGGTGCAATTTCTTTTTTTTGAAGGTCAAAACCATTGCTCCAACGAAGTTGTTCAGGCTCAAAAAAAAATAAATAAATAAATAAATATTTTACTTACCTACTTCAAGGGGTTACTATAAGTAATACACTCTTGTACAGGTGTAATTGATACTGAAGGGATTACTTTAGGGAAATTGCGAAAATATTACTACAGTACCTGGGGTGTCATCTAAAGACCATTAGAGAGAGAACTTTAGCAAGTTATTAGTATATCCTGGGCTAACGATAAGAATGAGTTGGCAATTAATGTCTTCCGTCGTTACTGGATTAATTCTCCAACACGGAACCATATGAAATGATAATTAACTTTAAGAAAACATCAGCAAATCGGCAAAGACGATGACTTTTATCATACAGTGTAGATAAGATTGCTTTTACATATTATTATAGAATATTATTCAAGCATACGCACCTAGGTATACGAGGACATTTATATATATTATATATCTTATATGCGGCCGTGTGTGTGTGTATGTGTATGTGTGCACGTGTGTTTATAAATATGATTTTTTATACTTAGATCTCAAGTTGCAAAAAGTGTGTTTCAATGTTTCCCTTCTCATGAGAGATAGTGTTACGTCTTTAGTTTTCTTCCTACGATTTTATTATAGTTTTGATTTTTTTTTTTTTTTTTTTGATATTTGTTTCGACTCTTTTTCAAGTTGTGGCACGCACGGATCAATATTTGATTATCAAAGTCGAAGATATTTAAATCTGTCTGTCTGTCTGTCTGTATGTTTGTCTTACTTAAACATTAATTTCGGTTCACCTTTCATTTCTGTTCCATTCATCATTTGGTCTCGAGTCCATGTTCAAGTGTATAGAGTGCCGTGCTTCAAGAGGTTGTGAGGGTAAATTCGAGTTCAATTGGTAAAGTTATTTATCAAATCCCTTAACATGGCTCTGTTAAGCAGTTCGAATCAAGATATAATTGGATTCAGTTGGTATCCTACTCCGTTCAAGTTAGGACACGTAAGACATTTTTGCAAACATCCCGTGACTTTGCATGAAAATAACTTTTGAATGAGTTAAACAAATTCAAACTTTCCTTTCCAGAAGTATTTCTAAAAATTGTTTGCGAATTCTCTAGCGCCATAAAAACGAGAAAAGCTCGCCCATATCCACCCATAGCATGTGAAACTATATGAAAATGCCTTGTGTTCGCAAAAATATCTTACGTTTCCTAACTTGGATGATAGTAAGCTTTCAACTCCGACCATATCTTGATCCTACAGACTAACAGAGCCCTGTTAAGGCAGTAGACATTTAGCCGGGCTATCTTTCCCAGTTAAATTAGAATTTACTTTCACGCCCTTGTCTGTTTTTGACAGCTTCCAAAATGAAATATGAACTTAAGAGGATTTGTGCAAAAAGTGTTATCTGATTTGAAACGAATCGAGTCAGTCGGTTATTGAAAAAATTATAGTTTGGAATATGAAAATGAAAAAAAAGTACAACCGAAGAAGTTTCGAGAGGAAAAGTTATAAGAACATGTTGACTATGTTGATCTATCTGGGGGCTTCGTATAATTTAATAACTTAAGTAAATTATGTTCGGCCGTCAGTGAAATTTTGTATGCTTACCCACTGACTTGTAGATAAGAAATAAAAATCGGAAAATTATGTTTCGTTACTTTATGCCGTCGACTGGGCGAGGCTATTTTCAGATACTATCGCACCGCTTTCCCGGAGTAATGAGCAAAAAAAATCGAAAAACAAATGTGTTTCAAGTGGACGTTGTACTAAAGGCGTGCCATTTTATTGACCAATCTGCGTGCCGGAACTTCCAAGGTTTTTGCTAAATTTATAACCGTTATCTTATTTTTGCGATTGGAAAGTAACCAGAAATATAGGGATTGTGAAACTTCCTTCGGGTTGACGCGAACGTTTCGGCCAATTGAACACATGCTGTTTGCTCTTCAATGGTGCGCATAAATGCAAAGCAATAAACTCTTAAAAGAGGCTTGAGAGTTTTTTTTACGCAATACTTTAAAAAAAAATGGAAAAATTGAATACCGCATGCACTTCAATAGAAAAGACATCGAACGGCGTTTTCCTACCTACGAAATTCTGCTCCGAAAGACCAAAGAAAAAAAGTTTTTCGCATTGAACTATGATTGATAGTAAAAGCTTTTCTTCCATTTTTATTCGTTTCTATTTCGTATTATTATTCTATGGTCCTTAAACATAATATACATCACGTCAGCTATTCTAACGCAAGCCAGATGTGATAAAATTACCCGTTAGAGGCAATGATTGTGGAAAAAGTTTCAGTAAAACAAATATGCCGACTTTTGAAAGGAAGCCGTATAGAGAAGCGAGCTCAAGAATTGAACTGACATGACTCAAATTCTGGAAAGATTACTTTTTATTTGAAGAGCTTGTCCGATTCTTCACCGATTCTCGCTGTAAAACATCCCAAAAATTTGACTTTGTTACCATGAAAGGACCCCCTGGAAAGGAGCCCCAAAAATGGTCATGTACACCCCATATACACTACAGCCAATTTATACGCCAAATCGCTGGGTAAATCTCCATAATAAAATTTTAAGGACTTTGCTCTCATTTGAGGACTTTGTCCTCATATAAAAGCTTCGGTGGACTGTGATCGAAAGAAATGCTCACCAAAATATATTTCGAATATTTAAGAAAATTACAATTTTATTTTTCATATAATGTAAATTTTTTTCAAAATAGAACTTTATATGGGGAGTGGGCATAGCAATGGTCCAGTCTTATTCAATCCGCTTTCAAGAGACTGTAACGTATTTGGTCGAAATATTAAAAAAAAACGGAAACTATGGGTAAAATGCAGATAAGCAGGCGAATAAGCTCAAGTGCCAGGAGGTGTTAAGTCCTTCTGGGTGTTGTGTACATTCGTACAAAACCTGTGACATAAGCGGTGTAAGATGAAACGATATTGAAAAAATACATGTCCTTGGAAACGATAATATTCGAAGCAGTAAGCACTTTGGTTATGATCGTACGACCGTCTTATATATATTAGAAAAAGATCAATCGATCGTTTTTTCATTTTCTTTATTTTTTTTATTATTATTGTCTTTCTAAGCCTGGCAAAAAGAAAGCTTAGGCTGATTAAGTGAAACTGAATAGGGACAAGTGTAAATGCTTGCAAGACAGGAATCGCTGCAAACATTAGCGACAAATCTTGAACAAACACCAGCCGTAGGAAACAAGGCTACTAATTGTCGAAGTAACGAAAACAAAAAAGTATATGAACAAGTAAGAGAGTTATATTCAACGGGAGTCGAACCTCGCATACTCACCACTGTGCTTTTCGCATTCTACTCTCCAAGTTCTTTTATTTGATACCCATATCGCTGGTAGTAAGAAAAATTTAATCGAATCCACCTTCGCTACCATCTTCGGTTTAAAATGAACCTAACTTTAGGCAGATAATATATCTTCATTTGAGGACTGTACAAAATAGTTTTAAACATTCGATCTTGCTTGCTTTATGATAACTAAACATAAAACTTCAAAAAAGTGAGAAAAAGAAAATCTAATCACTTGTAACTTTGTGTCGGCATGCTTTACATTTTCCACTTTTGCACGTAGGCAGTAGAGTGCTTCGTATAGTAAATGTGGAAAATTTCAGGCCTTCGACTTTTATAATCTCCGAGTAACGAGAAAAAATTCAAAAATTTTTCTTAAAAAAATTGGAATTGCCTTCAGTTTACACTACGCCCTTCTGCTTCGACCGATTTGGCCCTTTTTCATTACCAACCTGCGTGCAGAAACGCCCACTGTTTCTACCAAACTTAAAGTCGATATCTTCATTCTTGCGACCAAGAGTATGCCAAAAACACACACTATACAGACACACAGATGGACGGACATAGCCAAACCGGCTCAGAATTTTACGCTAATCAAGAATATATATATGCGTATAGGGTCTCTAAAGCTTCCTTTTGGGTGTTACATGTATTATGGAAAAAAAAAACAAAACGATTATACCCCCACCTTACAGTGGGTGGGCATAACTAGTAAAGGAATTATATTCTGTCGGGATCAGATTTTTTACCCCCATCACCGTTGTAGTGCAAAGAACGTAAAAGAACTACTTTTTCATGTTTTCAAATTAAAAGGTTTTATCGCATATCGGCGAGTGGGCGGGCGTTGTAGGTGTGTCGTCGGAAAACTGTAGGACACTTCCAGTCCTTCCACTTCTTTTACAAATTTGTAGGCGATATTTTTATTTTCGCTAAGGAGAGAGTTTTTACCACAGATGGGCAGATGTTTAGGTGCATTCCAAATTTGAAACTGCTCAAGAATCTATATACTTTAGGAAGCTTCTGCCCCTTGTGAAGGTATTGAGAAAATCAATAAATTTTGATACACTATAATATTGGATAGGCGGGGTCAGTTTTTTCCATTTCGATACAGATGCTAGAGCTTCGTCCATAGAATGTTTCTACTTTTTTTTACGCTATAATTTATGGGTAATGAACAAAAAACCAATTTTTCATTCGTTTCGATAGACGGAGGTGTTCTTAGTTTACTTAATGTTGTGGGCATGCATGTCCTTCGACCGACTTGACCCATTTTCAATAAGCAATCTGCGTGCACGAAATAAAACAATTTTTTTTTTTTTTTTTTGACAAACAGAGGCATCTTCACTTTACCAAAATACTGTAGACGTGACTTTAGACCGATTTGGCTTTGGGAACGTTCAGAACAAACATTACACAGACGGACAGGTTAACCCGTTTAAATCCATTAAGAATTTGATGCTGATCAAAAATGTATATATGTTTTGTGGGGTCACTGATGCTTTCTTCTGGGCGTTGCAAACAAACGTTTTAACAATCATCGTTCGGTGGTGGGTATCAACGAAAAAAGGTGAAACTGTATTAAGAAAAAGCAAATCAATTTTCGAAATAGTTTAATTTATGGGCCAAACACTTTCCGTTAAAATGATTGCAAAAGAATGCTTATGAGTTTCAAGATTACATATATATATATATATATATATATATATATATATTACTTTATTGCCGACTTCTTGGAAATGAAATTCTTTTATGGTTCAATGCTGACTAGAAAAATATTATCATTTGAAATACATTTGTTATTACATCAGTGCAATTAGCACTTTGTGAGGAAAATTCGGTATTTTCAGCGAACAATCCTAGATTTCAGATTTAATTTGAAAAAAAATACATAAGTAAAATAATAATAATAATAATACTATAATAATAATAATAATAATAATAATAATAATAATAATAGTAATAATAATAATAATTGATGAACGTTAATAATAAAATGTTAGTATTTTTGTAATAATTCTTTTTATTCTAATGACTAAATTTCATTAAAATATATATATATTGTGTGTACATGTGCAAGCATACAACTTGTCTTCTTGTTTTGCTTTTGCATTCAAAGTTCATTGAACTTTGAAATGATTTGCATGGTCGTAAAATGAAATTGTTGGCAGTAAGAAAAAAAAAAAAAAAAAAAAAAAAAAAAAAACGCAAAAAGAGGAGCTTTACGACTCTTAACAAACCTCATTTACTCCCCAACTAAAACACGACGAAGTGAGACAAATAATAGTAGGACAGACAAGGACGGTGTAAAAAGGTTGTAAAAAGACTGGAAGAAGAGGATGGAAAAGAACAAACTATGCAAAAAAAAAAAATTTGCACCAAAGGCTAGAGAAAAAAAAAAACAAAAAACAATTAAAAGAAAATTAAAAAAAAAAGAAAAAAACTTTTTCTATTATACCATAGATACTCAAGTGCAGAATATGTTAAGGTAACTTTAATCGTATGGCAAAATATCTATGTACATGCATGTGCATACGTGTTGTTAGCGCGTATATGCCATCCCCGGCATTTAAACACGCATGTATGTAAATCCAACAAACCTAATGGTAGATAATTAGCCTTGCACCTCGTTTTTAAGAAAACCAATACTCTAACCAAGTCATCATCTCTTTCTCCTCGCGACACTCTCTTCACTTTCTTTCCCTCTCTCTCTCTCTCTCTCTCTCACTTTCTCTCTTGCTCTCAATTCCACACTCTTTTAAGTGAGAATGCAAAATTATTTACTATCGACATCTACTGTATATAGTAACAATTTATGTTGAATGTTGAAAAATAGAGAAAAACATGATAAATTGCAGTTTTATGTTAATTAGAACGTAAAGCTGATAAAGCTTACAGCGCCAAACAGGCAAAATACTTGAATAATGTAAAAAAAAAAAAACAGTAAACTATTTTCAGTTTAGGCCGAATCTCTCAATACTCATCACTCGGAATATAATAAATATATCATTAGTCACATCATTTGACAATGATTTCTATAAAGTTATTTTTTTAAAACTTTAAAACTTTACTGGTAATATTTTGAGTATTTAAAAAAACATGGACGGACACCGATATAATTTATCGCATTTGTAGTAAGTATACAATAATAATAATTTTTATACGATTCGATTTTTTATTCAATTCTACTCAGAGAATAAGCAATTAAACATGACTCGCCCATAAAATGGGCGTGTAGAGATTAAAAAACTTGAACGACAACAATCACACGTAAAGTAATTATTGTATGAAATAATTTAATTAAATTTAACTTCGTTTCGTTTAAAGTTCGCTTTGGATTCAAAATTTTATTTTAAACCTCCTGGACTCGCAGCACTCTTTCTCGTTGCGTTCGCTTTAATAAGATTCAAATTTTTCTTTATTTTTTCTTTTAGGCCTTGTGGACTCGCAGCACTCTGGGATATTGGTTTGAAATCTTATTAATATATTGATCAAAGTCATTTAATACTTCCAGAATGAAAATAGATCGGTTCGTTTCGCTTTCTCACACTTCGATTATGTCTGCGATATAAGCGCTTAAAATGATGATAAGATGATGATGTCTTGCTTGCTTTACCTAAAATCAATTGGGGTAAAAGCTTAGGAATAGTCTTCGATAAAGAAAAGCCAAGTCAATGCTTTTTGCGACAGATAACTGATTGATGATTAGGAAAAGGGTTTGTTTCATTCAGATGATCTAATCAGGCAAATATTTTTCTGGTAGACTTACAGGTCACCTTACACAAGCATATACATATATATCAATGTTTTCAAGGTTAGCTACCTATGCTAGAGAGAGAGAGAGAGAGAGAGAGAGAGCCAAGTAAGGCTACAAAACCATATATCTGTAACACCTATCGATCTAGCCCGGTTAAGACATCCGTCCATCATCCGCCCGAAAGCGTTGTCCGTCGGTCAGTTTATGATTTGGAATCAATTTACCATCCATGTCCTCAATAAAGGCAAACCATTTTGGTCTCTTACTTGCCATGGTAGGCTTCCGTCCGGGAAACCACCTCGTCATGGCCCTGGCGATTATAGACATGCAAGGACAAAGGCATTGCACGCAGAACAATAGTGAATAGTTTTTGTCGGTGCAATATATCATAGCCTGGTGACTTAATTGATACATTTAAAAATGGTTTTGGGATTTCTTTATTGCCTAATGATTATGAAATGATTTTGTTGGGTAATTTCTAAATGTTCTTCACAATACTATAAATTAAGAAAAAAAAAAAAAGATAAAGACTTGTGGGTCTGTCAGTGCTTTCGAGAACAAAATGCAATAACTATTACGAGTGAAAGCAAAAATTTTAAGCTAAGATTTCGGAATCAGTGCCAAAATAAATAAAACATACTTTTTACTGATTTCCTTCAAAAACAATTCAATTCAAAGTGCAGCCATTTCTCTAATCCCTATGTATATGAAATCGTGACGACTCGTCTTATCTCAAAACGTGTTATTGGTCGTATTAAAATCGGAATTTCAGGCTACTGCAGCATAGCCTAGCAGTTAAGGAGCGTGACTATCATGTCGGCATAAACAGTGCTTTCACTTCCCAATTGAACACCGTAGAAAATGCTAGACATATGGTAGACAAATGCTAGACATTGTAATCTGTTATAATAGGTCTTAATGGATTCGAGATTACATCAGCTTGAATGGATAAATAAATGAATAGAATGATTAGCATGTGACCGCATTTCTTGCTATTACCTCTCTACCGATCTGCTGAGGCCCTCTTTCTTTACTATCGCCGTCTGTATATATGTATAGGGAACGTGCCCTGGGTAGTGGATCGTGAAAAGATATCTAAAGCTGAAATGTCTTATTCCCCTAAAAAGATTTACTATCTTTTCCTTATAGATTTATTCTGTTCGCCTTTCGCTATTTCTTCAGCTAAAACTTTTGCTTCCTGATACTGGATTCATTCATGCAGCTAAGATTCATTTTCAAATCAATAGGTTTTCTTGAAAAAACATTTTGAAATTATCTTTTTCCGGTTTCCCTCTCTCTCTCTTTTGCAAGTTACCCATGCGCTTGATTAACTGATCGAGGAGTTCAATGATAGTTTAAAGATCGAAATAAAAGATGATTTTTTTCCCTTCTTATCGCATCTCGTGGATTTTGTTGTAGCTCAGATGCGGACCGGAGTACAGTTTGGGAGCAAGGCACGTTGTTTTCCCTAATCTGTCTTATTTCTAGAGAAACAGTTGCGAGACTTCATCTTTCCTTCACTTGTGCTTCTCTTTTGTGGAGTTACAAGAATCTTCTATTTCCTGTCTTTTAATTCTCACATATTAATAAATATAAGATCACTTACTTATGTTTATTCTATTAGCTTCACATACATGTTTGAAATTCCGTAAGGTACAACAACACTAATACAATAAAAGCTCAAATATATGATTTTTATCTAGATATTCTTCATTCTCCATATATACACATCGATATGTAGGATCGTTATCTCTATTTACTAATAGAAGATAGTAATCCATATATACATTATGTTTCTTTGCTGATCAGCACATATACATGTACATTCTGATCGGTAAATGTTATGCATTATTACCTATCGAACAGTCACTACAGCTACTGCGGCCGCGCACACCTGTCGTCTATAGTAAAATATGATTTCTAGCACAATGAGAATTGAACCCGGATATGCCGACTTAATGGTCGCTCATTATATCATAATGTCGATTATATTATGATTTAATCATTTTTCAAATCCCTTTTATCACTGCCATATTTCCTACTATCCTCCACGAAAGGTAAAAATCTATTTACAGTAAAGAGGAAAGAGAGGAAAAAAAAAACCTCGATCATGTATGAAAAACAGATCGAATAGATCTAAAGATCTAATACACGAGTACTTCATTTCAAATAACTTGAAAAAAGAAAACCGAATTATTTAATTCAAGAATATGATCTAAAGTTGAGTGAAAGCCTTTAAGCCTTAAGTCCGTTAGCGTTTCCATCCGATCGCATTTCTGATTAAAAGCAAACCTTGACACACAGTATGTATGCATCAAGTATCTTTTCTTTTTTCCCTTTTTATGCAGGAGTCAGGTATATGGCCTATCTAAGTTATCATTCATCAGCTGTCTGTGAATATGCATTGTGAGCTTTCATCAATTCTAATGGGTGGACTTTAAACGTTTATACCCAATAACTTTATTGTTTAGCTATTGCTTGCGTCTCTTTTTTTTTTGAAATTAATCCAATCTACTTGCTATAATGACCCATCATTATAAACAGTTACGATTGCCTTTAACCAATTTATTGCATTCGCATTCTTCTCATTCTTCTTCTGCAAGTTTGGGTAAATCGAGACAGAGTTATATGCTTTTTTGGGGTTTCGCGATGCGGATTTGAAATTGTTGCCACGATGAATATCATTGTTTTTCTTCTTTTTTTTTTCTTATTGTAAGATAACAATATTATACTTTGGCTGCAATATTGATGGTATGTTGTGCGGAAAGTTCAGGCCCCCTGCAGCTTTGGTTTTAAAGCTAGATTTTATTCAATCAATAGTCAGTCATTGGTTGGTTGCTTGGTTATCCTGATCTAAGCTTTTATTTTCTATTTTTATTTTTTTGTGATAATATTTTCTAATTAAATATGATACAAGTACTTGAAAGATTTTTGAAATTGTTTCTAAGTAATTAAAAGTAAAACACTTACGTTTTATAATTTAAAGGATATTTAAAAAGTGTTCTTTTTTAATCCGTTTCTATTTTAAAATAATTTGTTGTTTATGGTTGCGATATCGTTGTTTTTGTTGTAGTTTCCAAAATTTTTATAAATTTTTTTCTTTTTGTTTTTTTTTTTTTTTTTAAATGGAAAAAGGCTTAGGAGGGATTGATTCGATTTTTATGATATTTGGACTAAAAGTTTATTTAATTATTCAAATTTTTTTCCTTTTTTTTTATTTCTTTTATGTCAAGCCGTCTTCTTTTTAACGAACGCTAATTTTAAGATAAATTTCGATTATTTTTTTATTTATATTATGCGATTTTCACAAAATTTGTAATTAAATTATCTCTTAAATAATTGCTTTTAGTGATTTAGGAATGTTTAAATACAGGAACGCAGACAGATTGACATTTCATTTTAATTTTTATATCTCTTTTATAATAAATTAAATTAAGGTTTATTTCAATCTTTTTAATTTTTAATATTTAAATTAGATAAAATATACCGATATGCAAGACGCAATCTGGCGACATCTCCTAACTCTGTGATTTGAATGTGAACTGTGTGAACATAAAGTTTTACAGTTTCTTTTAAATACATTGATTGGCATTACTTTATCTTGCTCTTCTACCCTCTTCCTCTTCTTTAATTGCTCTCACTCTCTCGTTAGCTCTTTACACGAAACAGATATGAATATTTCTACTTTACTACATGTGTTAAGTGTTGAGAGCGAGTGTTAGTTGTTACGTTAACTGAGAGCTTTATTTAATGCATAAACGAAGAGCTTATCTTTGTAAAGCTTTTTTGCAAACAAAAAAAAAGCCAAAACATAAAAAAGAGAATAAGAATAATAAAAAAGCAAAAACAAAAAACGAGAGAATATTGTATAGTAACTAGTGCCAAAATTTAGCTCCTAAGTTATGCTCGCTCATGGAAACTTTGTGCATGCACACATTTCTGTTGTTGGTGCTTGTGTTTCCTGCTTTTGACTTTGCGTCTGGTCTCTTGCATTTTTCTTTCTTATTTTTTAATTTTTGCTGTTTTTTTTACCTTCTGTTGTGGTGGTATGGCTTGGTGTGTTGTGTTTTGTATGGTTTTGGGTAGGTTTCGCACTGTTGTTGCGTGCTTTTGTGTAAATGATGTAACGCGCGCGTAGCGTCGTTTACAATTATCACAAAATTTCACTCTGATCATAATGTTTAATCCATTCTGCTGTTGTGTGCCCTATAATTAGTTTTAAAATATTTATTACAAATACGCGAGCACACGCACATACAAAGTTTTCGGCTGTTTGATGTTGTTTTGGCGACTTCAAATATTTAATGAAAATTATGTTTTCCTAAAATTTTATTTTATTTATATCTTTCATTTAAATACGCTCCTCTCCTTATTACAAATTATTTTCCTCCATATATCTCTAAACAAAAGATCTCTCTTTAAATATTTTTGCATTTTTTTTTAAATTGTCTTAAATTTCTTTACATTATATTCTCCACATACTGGTTTTTTTTTTTTTGCTTCATACATTTTCATCTGGTTATTCGTGTGTCACACATTACTTTATATCAGAAAATCAATACACATATATATATATATATAAATATACATATAGGTTGGTATAAATATATTTATATATATATATATATGTATTTCCACATGTCGCCGATAATAAACACTTCTTTCGCAAATTTTCTTTAGAATTCCAGCGTAAAATTATTTAAAATTTGTTTAACAACGTATTAAACAATTTTGTCTTTAGAATATCGATAAGGTGAAACTTTGCTTTTAAATTATTTAATGAATTTTGTTTTTATACTACAAAAATTTTCTTTAAATATTGCACTTCAAATTTTTTCTTTTTTTCTTTTTTTGTAGTATTGCATTACAATAAAACACAACTCTATAAACTTGCGCTCGTTACAATGATTCGCGAGCATTTATAACTTTTATTATTATTTGCAGTATTTTTGCACGGCAAAGACAGCAAAGTAAATTTTACTCTCAGAAATAGAATTTTATTATTCTCAGCATTGTTTCAGGGCCTCGATAAGAAATGCACAGCAAAAGATAGCAAAGTAAATTTTACTCTCAAAAATAGAATTTTATTCTCAGCAAAGCGAAAAGAAAACATTTAAATAAAAAAGCAATTGAAACGAACGAAACAAATGGCTGGGCTCTTTAACCATCAAATCTTATTCTGCTGAGAGTAAAATCTATTTTCTGAGAGTAAAATTTACTTTCCTTATTGTAAGGAAAGAGCTGTCGCTGTAACTTTCGCATGCAGCTCGGTTATATGGCGAGAGCAATAAATGCATAGCCCAATATAAAGGCTTAATTGCAGCAACCTAATATAACTTGACGTAAACACTCACCATCCAGCCATTCGGACCGTATACATAACAACTTTTGTGAGTATTTAGGTTAAACAAAATTTTGTAGATTAAAACAGAGAATCCAGAGAATTTTGTCTTGTATCTATATATCTGAAACGATCTGCTCTTTTACACATTTTATTTCCAAAAAGCCTTTTCTATGAATGTCTTGCCCTAGTATGCTTAGCTATATTAACTCTTGTCAGGTTTCTATAATTAGACCTTAAATATTTGTTGCATATGTCTGACAATTTTTTTTTTTTTGTCATTTTATTGACATGAAATTTTTTTAAGGAGTGAGTAAGCATATCGGCTCCACACACGTCAAGTGGTTGTTTTGGACGCATTCATTTTTCTCTCTCTCTCTCTCTCGCTCACACATAAACACACATACACATACGCACACACGCTCTCTCTCTCCGTCTTGACGCTTTTCATTGTAATTTCATAGAGAACTTAAATTCACGTGCAATCGATTGAATTGTGTTTGTTTTGTTTTCATTCGATAAAAGTCAATTAAAAAATTTAAATGCAAACTATATATAAGAGAAAAGTAATTAAGTCAGATTTAAAAAAAATTTTAATTTGTAAAATATATCTTACATCAATTCTTCTCAACCCTTCATTACATTAATACTTAACTGCTTATCGTATTGTAACTATATTGTCTAGTGCTTTATGCTCTCTCTCTCTCTCTCTCTCTCTCTCTCTTTCTCTTTCTCTTTTTATCACATCATTCTCTTGGCATCTCTTGCCATTTAACAGTGAACTCGCTGATGCGCTTTCTAACATTTTCAATTTCGCTCACTTTACATTCGTAACATAGGTTTTTACACTGCAGTATGTATTTATTACCAGAGCGAGGCGTTATATTGATTCAATCCTTACGTTTGCTATAGTCTGCTACACGGAATTCTTAGAGAATATATATATACAAATTTTTTTGTATATGTGGACAGTTGAGATGCCAAGACTTATTAGTTTCATTTCTAGTGAAACATAGTCAAAAGCGCTTATTTAGAAAGCTAAAACACGACGCTTGCCTTCGTCTTGTATTTATAAATCGTCCGTTAATATGCTCGTAATAACTGAAAATATTTTTAAAGAAGGATGAAGGGTATTTAAGATTCGCTTTAAAGCCCTTTTTATTTGTTATTATTATAATTTCTTCTTTTTCATTAATTCTCTTTACGAGATGTGTTAATAAATGTCAAACTAAATGCTTAATTTGACACATTTATAACATAAATGGCCTTTAAAAGCAATCCGGAGAGCGTTACGGAAATATCTCAGGTTTTCGTTTTCGCTTAAAAAAACGATCTAAACAAGGTCAACAAAGTATTTTGGTTTTTTTTTTTTTTTTT
Organism: Glossina austeni; assembly: GCA_000688735.1. Lineage (NCBI taxonomy): Eukaryota > Metazoa > Arthropoda > Insecta > Diptera > Glossinidae > Glossina > Glossina austeni. The sequence continues at coordinate 1,220,786 of KK502431.1, read as the reverse complement.
TTTTTTTTTTTTTTTTT
>KK502431.1:1208296-1211324 GCA_000688735.1 Glossina austeni | reverse complement strand
AGAGAGAGAGAGAGAGAGAGAGAGAGAGAGAGAGAGAGAGAGAGAGAGAAAAGTTTGTTGGTGCGAGATTGTACGGGAAATGCCTACTAAGGTATTACTTACAGCTTTAAGCAAAAACCTCGCGTACTACGGATATTAGGAGACTCCGTCCTGGTTGTCGAAAAGAGTGCTTATGATTACCGTACCGGACTTGAGGTAAAGGTTATAGACATTTACATTTGTACGAAGTTTTTACGCCCCCTAATTGATTGCCATTTTTTTCCACGCACGAAGACTCTACACTTAAGGCATTACACTATTCGTATTGTGTGGCATTAGTGGCCATGGAATTGATCATATTTTCATAGGAAAGTTACTGCGTTAGTAAAAATGCTTCAAAGGCATTTTGACTAACTATTTTATATCAGTATATATAATATTTATATTATTGCAAGAGCTAGAAGTAAACTTTAAACTGATGCCAGGTGAAAATGTTCATCAATTCATTAAAATAGCATTTAATCAATAATTAGAAATCATTATCAACGCATTCTCTTACAATTTCGTTATACTATAAACCTGGCGTTTTTGTACTCATCATCTAAGGATGGGGAGATATGTTCGTTTTGTCAAAACATTTCCAATACGCGGGAGGAAGCTTCAGAAAGTCGTCTGTCCGTTCATGTAAAACCTGTGCTGTGGTAACCGCAAACATTAAGTTATAGGACTCAAATTAGAAATAATGGAAATGCTTGCATGAAATTTGGCGAAATCAATCAAAGTACACACACACACACAAACACGCATATACAGCACAATAAAATTAGATTTTTTGGTCATTACTCTATTCTATGGATGATCCTACAGTATCTTTATAATAATGGAAAATATTGGCCACGCCTACTCACCAGTATAGAGTGCCGAAATTTTCATTTTTCTACTGTTATTTATTTATTTTTTTTAAAGAGAAACGTGACGTGTATAAAAGATTCGACCGAAGCTGAATATAATTAATTTTCTTAGTTGTTTTTATTTTCTTCTTCTTACAAGTACGACAAGATGATGAAGCGTATACAGCAAATTCAAATTATTTGATAAGACATTGAATTATGAGCTTATCGAGAGGATTGGAAATGATCGCTATTTGGCGTTAATGCATGTGAACTGCGATCGAAAATGAATTTCGACAAGAAATTTGTATAATATCTCGGAAAGTTATGACACATGTGCACGCATTGACAAGATGACGTATTAAAAGTGAGAAGGCCACTGAAATGCGACGAACACTTCCGACTTTTACCAATTCCTATAAGACTTGTTGTTACTTTCTTGTTGACGTTTGGTTGATGGATTTAATATTTTCTTGCATGCGCCGGCCTTTAATAGGCCGCCGAGGTCACTCACTACATTACTGACTTTAAGCAATTTGAACTTTAAAAGCCATTAATTGTATTTCAAACATTTAAGAAGAATTTCTCCTATCTATCTATCCATCTATCTATCTATCTATCTATCTATCTATCTATCTATCTATCTATCTATCTATCAGCAAACATGATGCGCCTGGAGGTCAACATTCCATTATTATTATTATCGTGAAGTTAGTTAACATTCTGTTTTCAAGCAACACTGACAAAACAATTTATAAGCTGGTGTTGCAGAGATGTTTATGATGAAAAAAAAAACAACAACAAAACAAAAACAACAAAGGAACCAGATCAGACAAATTAATTGGGTTCGGCTAAACTGATTCAAGTTAATGCTAGGATTGTTTATGATCACACATACATACATACATACATATATACATACGTACATACGTACATACGTACATCATACGTACACATCATATAAAAAGTTAATGAAAAATATTTTTGCAAAGCATTCAAGTTCAACGCACCTTCTTTCAAACAATTGGCTATTTTTTTGATTCTCTTAATTCGTGTTTGATGATGTTTTTATCGCAAATCTACGGTTGCGCTGATACTGGCTTCGCGTAGCAATTAAATTTCAATGAACTTTTTCATAAACGACAAAGATTCAAATAAAGTGTTAATAAATTAGTTAAGTAACTAATGCCGTGTTTTTGCTGAATACGAAAAATTAACGAGAATTCATAACATCACAGTAATTAAATAAGTAAACCAGCAAAAAATTACTGCTGCCTGCTGCCTGCTGCCTGCTGCCTGCTGCCCGCTGCCTGCTGCTCGCTGCCTAGTACTTGCTGCCTATCATTATATATATTAGCGTATTAGCGTCAACACCTTTGGGTAATCACGGAGACGAATCATATCTAGGAGCGAGGGATTAAAATAATAAGAAACCAAAGGTTAAGTTTCTTGTCTAACAGTAACTTACTGCACAAAGAATTTTTAAGCTTTCCGACTCATATCTATATACATACACACGCACACACGCAGGCGCAAATAGCTTAATGACAATAAATATTCTGTTATTAAACTCGGCGAGTGGAAGAAGAAGAAAATGGAAAATAAATACTCGCTTATAGATTATGACCACCACGCAAAAGCCCGAATTATCTAATTATTTATCTGTTAGTAACTAACTTTATGGGTCGGCGGTGGCGGTGGCGGTGGCGGTGGCGGTGGCGGTGGCGGTATACGTGCAATTATGCGTTAAATTCAAGGTGCAAAATTTTTTAAACATTAAATCAAACCATCTCTGGCTTTATTGCTGATGGTTGCATGCACCTTAAGAATTGCACTTAAGAGCAACTTGAAGCAGCTTAACAAACAAAGTCAATTGGAGAAAAAAAAACTTCATCTTCTTTCTACCTTTCATTTCAACTTTTTTTCTTTTCTTTTCTCTTTTTTTTGTTTTTTTTTTTGATATTTCTGCGATTACTTAAAATGCTCTGCAGTCGAATTTTGTTGCTTTAGTGTACATTTTTGCTATTTTTCTACATATCTTCTTGTTCGTCTTCTTCCTGAGCCAGTCTCCTTTCCTTTCTTTCGTAAATGTTGGTTAAATGAGTTCGTAAATATCATTTATTTCAATTTTATTTTATCTGTCTGGGCGGATTGCGGTT
>KK502431.1:1170796-1203296 GCA_000688735.1 Glossina austeni | reverse complement strand
TTTACTCGGATCACTTTATTATTTTATTTATAATATCATCCGATCCTGACACCCTATCACCGTAATCGTAAAAACGAGAAAAAAGGAAGAGAGTTAAATTGTCGTCCTTACGTTTGTTTTGCACAAAAAAAGTGGAAATTTAGATGGCATACGTGCATTGTAGGCGTGTCCTTTGACCGGTTTGAATGGATTTGAAAGAATTTCTTTAGCAAATTTGTTGGCGATATCTTCAGTTCTTTTGCGAATCAGAGAACGTTTACCACAGGCACAGTTGGACAGACGGACAGGCAAACGTGCCTAAATGCACGCAAAGTGCGAAATTAACCTAGAATTTATATACTTTGTGGGATTGTTGAAGCTTGCTTCTGCACGTTATAAAATTATTGAAAAGAAAATTAAAATTTGGTAGGCGTGGTCAATTTTTTCCTCTTATATATAGATACTACAGCCTCGTCTATTGAGTGTACATGCAAATTTTTACAGGTTTATGCACTGTGGTTTGTCGATAATGAGCGAAAAACCCACATTTTGTTCCTTTTGAAAAACGGAGATGTTGTTAGTTTGCGTGATGTTGTAAGCGTGTCGTTCGACCTATTCGGTCCATTTTCAGTGTCGATCTGCGTGCAAGCGAGTTATTAATGTTCCTCCTAAATTTGAAGTCGATAGCTTCAATTTTTGGGGACGGGAGAATGTTTACAACAGACATTACACCGGTGGACAGACGGACATTCTTAAATCGATTTAGAATTTGATACTTGTCAAGAATAAATATACTTGATGGGATCTCTGATGCTTCCTTGTGGGCGTTGCAAACGTTTTGATGAAATGAATATACCTCTGATCTATGGGTATAAGAATTAATTAATATATGCATGAGAAGAAACATGATGTGATAGGTTTAAAGGCTTTCGAGGCCTCCCCTGGTAAAGGCCACATTCAGAGAACTCACTAAGCGAAATTATTTCGCTTCACTATAGTAAAAATCGTGTTTATAGTAAAAATCCTTCTTCCTGACGTCGAAAATGTTTTGCTAAAATTAACGAAAGGCTAACAAAATATTAAAAAAGATTTTTTTTTTTGTTTTTGCTTAATACTCTACAGCGAATGTATTGTAGTTTCCAGTTCAAAGCGCCTATTAATTGGTAGATGGGAACGAGTATATGATGGCTTCTTAATTACCTTTAAAGAAATTATTAATACCGGATTGTAAGAGAAGTCAAGAAAACGTAAGGCATAACCTTCATATCAGTAGCTCTTTGAAATGCGATTTCGATGGTCTTGAAATATACATACATACACACATACATATATCACACATACAAGTATGACGATGCATTTAATGCACTGTCAAATGAATTTTCAATGAAGAGTCGATAAGGGCGAAAAAATGAGACTATCTATCTATATATCGCGCTCTTACGTTGTAACCGGCCTGCTAACTAAGTAAGTATTTTATCTCGTAGAGATAAAAAAAATGAACCAGACATGGATAATAAATACCAAAAGATAAGTTAATAGATTTGGTAAGTGTGAAAGTAATGTTAGACCAATAAACTGAGAGATTACATGTACAAAGAAATACGGTTGCGTTGAGTATAGATAAGAGGTGAGCGATTCATCGAAAGCGTCATTGGTGAGAAGTATGAGTAGCTGCGAGTAGGTAAAAATAGCGACTATCACGTCAATATCTGCGGCTTCAAAAGTGCTGGCATCCGAATTTTCGAACCTCTCGCTCGCTTTTTCTTTCCCTTCACTTCTTACTCACCATCACCGTGTTGCGTACATAGATAAACCAAAGAAAAAACAAAAAAAAAAAAAAATAGGTAAGAATAACTTGAGGTACAAGAGCTGAATTTCGTTGTCTCAAAGGGATATCTAGAGATATTTATATATACTTGTCCTTACTTAGACTATGTGACGGGTTGTGATAAATGGAGGTTAAATCTTTTACTTCTACACCGACTAATGCAGTATGCGAGTGTATGCAGTTTATGAAAACATTTGTACAAAAAAGTTTCAAAGTCGCTTTAAATTAATTTTTAATTATTTTTAAATTCTGAATCGTTCTAGATGTGCGTGTTTGTCCGTTTGTGTAAATATTCGCTCGGTGGTAAAAATTTGTATACAGCGGCTCCAAATTTACCGAAGACATTGCAAATTCTCACATGCAAGTCAATATTGAATATGATCGACATATAGGCCAAGAGTGATGCCACCCATCACGCGGGAACGCGGGACGAAACCATGTGAATCTTCGGAGGAAAACCGATGTACCGAAACCGTCACCTTTTCATGGTACTCCCTATAAACCGTAGCTGTTTGCTTTAAATCTTTTACTTCTTAGAGCTGCTCAGCTACACGGCAAAGAAGAGCTTGCCAGGGTTTGTTATCTACACACTGACAACGGGTTTTTACCTTGAACGCCTAAGAGGGGTATGGAAAGAGAGTTTTCTTTTTTAAGAAAGTTGGAGATTTTCTTCTCCCATTCTCTCCCATGGAGGCCATCAAACTTACTCAAGTTCTGATGATAGTACGAAGTGTTAGAGGGCTATGGTACAGTCGGGTGTTTACTGTGTGATGGCGTGCTCGAGAAACGACAGTGTGCTAAATAGCTTTCCAGGATGTGTGAATAGTCCAAAGGCAAGCATGGCTGCACCTGCGTGCAGTAGTGTAACAGCCAAAGCTGTGTAGCATGTATGGCGTCAATCCTAAGAACGACCGAAGCCGCGGAATTGTGGGTGTCGATGGGGGTCACGTTGCCCAAAGCGGGATTGCTTCTGGCATGACGTTGGACTTGTCACCAGTGTCATTACCGAGATGAAAGCCTTCTTGCTTGATTGTTCCGTACAGATTTTCGGAGAGTAGCGTAGTGTCTGTCGTTATCCCGATGTTCCGCGAGACCATTAAGCAACGTGGTGTTAGATAAACCTCGGCGCTGACTTAGCTGGACCTTTTCCTCACTCGAAACTTCAGAAGCAGTAAGACCCCCTTTAATGGGAATTACCCTATTCCTTGGCAGCGGCGAGGAGGGTGCTGGCGTAACATGGCCTCACGGTCATGTTTACAAAGCGGGTACGCTCACGCAAAACTCGTAGACGTACCTGTGCGAAATTTAATTTTTGAAGGCCACAGCTGAATATAAAATTCCTATTAATAAATCAATTTCGGGTAACAAGAGAGAATATCACCGCGTATTACTAGTGCAATGACAAAATGGTAGGACTTCGTTTCGTTCTCGTGGATATGAAATAGTACCTAGTAGAACCACATTTGGTAATTTAAAAACTATTGCTATTTATCTTATGGGACCTTGATGAAATTTGACCCAATTGCCATAACACTTGTTATGAAGATAACAAAATGTGGCTTTGATGTCAAAGGCTTGGTCTACTTATAATCAAAGAAATAAAACTAAAACACTTTCTTGACCAACTCTTAGCAACAATTCGCTCGATTTAAGTGGTTGAAATAATTTCTATGTCTGGTAAATATTGACATAAAATAAAAAATTAAAAAAAAGAAAAAAAAAAGCGAAAAAGCGAAAAAGTCTTTCCTGCCTACACACACTTGATACAATAGGAAGACGTTGCTTGTAGTAAATAAAATAAGATTATATTCGGTTCAGACCGAATCTTATGATGTCTATCAGCTACATAATCATATGCGAATCTTTGTCAAGCTTACCTGGCTCAGAATATCATAGGTTAGAACTATAGGCTTAAGTGTCTTTCATCATAAATGAATCAGTGTTTGATCTTATGTTGTTCTGCTTACAAAATATATATCAGATGAGTGTGAGTGTGAGTGTGAGTGTGAGTGTGAATGTCGTAAATATAGAAATATTTCAAAAATTATTGTGTTTTATACGCTCCCATAATTTAGGCATTGTACACGCGTTTGCGTTAACAGCGACACACAATCGAACCGACGGATAGACAGGTACGGCTAGATGAAATTCGAATCTAGCAATGATTGAGAACAACATCGAATGCATTCTTCATAACCAAGTGTTACAAGTGCAATAAAAAATTTAATATATCGTAGTGATCGATATAAAAAAGAGCAACAACAGCAACAGCAACAGCAACAGCAGCAGCACCAGACAACTACTTCAGCGAGTTTGTCAATAAATGAGCTGATTATACAGTCTAGTTCTTTTTTTATTTATTTATTTATTTGCATATATTTTTATTTTTAATGCTTGTTTTTATTTTTAAGCCAACACAAAAACCAGGCAGACATTCAGACAGAGAAAAAAAAGGCAAAAAAAAAAAAAACAAGTAATAATAAAAAAGAAGCAAAAAGAAAACTAACTGGAGTCGAAATCCCAAAGATGGATAGATGGAAAGACAACAAAAAAAAAAAAAAAGTTTAGCAAGCTGGTCAGCGGTAAATAATTTTACCCTCAACTGTATGACTGTGAGAGAAGAAAACCAGACTGGACCGGCAGTTAGTCAGTCAAACATTTGGGGTAATACAACAAATAACAAAAATTTTATTACGAAATATGTAAGAAATTTGTTATATGCACGCTTAACGCTTAATCTTAAACACTCTACCTTACTATACTTGCCAGTATAATTAAATGTAGTGTAAAGAGTTAATTATCTGATATATGAATCGTTTTGCAATTATATTCAAATTTATTCTGTCCTCAATTTTGTCTCTCATTCATTTTCAAGATCTTCAGGTAACTTTAATGTAAAACGTTTCACGTTTCACGTTTCACGTTTCAATTATTGGAAATGTGTTTGCGATAAGATTTTTCAAATAATTTCCCATCTAACATACATGGCTATGAACGATTAAAATTATATATCGTGCTCTTCTTTGTATTGAATATTGCAATAATCCAAAATCGCTACGATTCATATAATCTTACCTTACCTTACCTGGTTGCGCTATATTGTCATTATGTGTAGCATGCACTTTGTGTGATCGTTATGATATGTGTTTGTCGATTTTGCAAGCGGAGCAACAAAATTATTGTACGTCATCCGGTAGTTGTGACAGAACTCCTTGTTAAACGATGTTTTATTTATTTCATTTTTTTCTTTTGTTTTTTCATAATTTCTGTAAATTCAAGGCATAAAATAAGCACACACTAAAAAGCAAGTAAAAAAAAGAACAAAAAATTCTATTTGCCATGGGACGAATTTTTGATACTCCCAACCCCCGTCAAATCGATATATAAAACTATGAAATAGTTGAAATAAATTCGATGCATTACGCATGAATGCATGAACTACGCAAAAATAAGTCGATTTTTATCGATATAATGGGGCGATTACGCGCGAATCATTCTGTGTATTGTAAAATTAATGAATCAATTGAACGAAGTGAGAAATTTGCATCATTGCAAATAACTGTTACCTTCCTGTGGATGCACATGCATTCACGTGTGGTTATCATATGTCACCAGTTCTTGAGTAATGAACGATTTGATATATAAAAAAAAATTCAAAGGATAATCAATATGGGAGAATAAACGCTGTAGCATAACGTCAAAAGAACCGTAACCGTTGGAAGTTTTCTCAATCCTACTACGATTTTGTTGCATCGTTGAATGTTGAATGCAATCGTGTTATTAGTAAGCAATTGATGGTTGGTTAGATGATATATATTTTATTTAGTTTGTAAGCGTCGCACATAAATTTTGAAAGTTAATATACCTGCTGATCGTAGATACAAAAAAGAAAATTTAATTTAATTATAAAAAGTGTAATATTTGTGGTGCGTAAAATCTACATATAGACGAATCTTCTCAAACAAACAGACACATACACACACACACACACATTCACACACACACACACACACACACACACACTCACACACACACACACACACACATACATACATACATACATAGATACGCACACACACATACACATATACACAAAGTACTTAGTCTGGTTGTGCGCACACTTACTATAGACCATAAATAATCAGCCTTGTTTTTTATTTTTTTTTTATTTTGTTTGTTGTTTACAAATCAGAGAGCAAGGAAAAATAGCAGACAGACGCATCAAGAGGTTTTTTTTTTTTTCTGTTTTTTTTGAAAGCATTACCAACAACAAATAGCTGCAACAATAACAACCACAGTAACAAATACCACATAAAAAGCGGCCAGACATCAGCCACCACCATCTCACCTCCTCCTTTTTATCATCAGTCAGTTCAATAACAGCAACAAAAGCAACAAAAGCGACAATAGCAGCAACAAACATAGTCTGCATGCACCATCTCACCACTTTACGAATAATAACAACCACCATCAACCGAGTAGAGGCATAATATTAAAGTGTTTGGCGTTTACAGTGTGTTCATAAATTTTGATTAAACTACAAAATTCTTGAATTTCATATACGCGGCCAGTGAAGCACTGAATGAATGCCAACCAACTTTAATCGTTAATGATTTCCCTTTTTAACAACTACAATACTTGCTTAACGCTACTGCTGTAAAAGCAAAAATAATATACTAAATTTATCGTTTCGCTTGTTATATAGTGCAACATCACATCGGGCACCAGTTATCAATTTACCTATGCCTCACTCTACGTCTGTCTGCTATTTGAGTTTGAAATTGAATTTCTAAAGTCATGCAAAAAAAAAAAAAAAAAATAGAAAGCGGAAAACGGAAAACGGAAATTGAAAGTTAACATATATATTCAATTCGATAGATCAGATCGATCAGGATTACATCGATCGAAGTTAACATATTCATACTTCTTAGACTTTTGCCATATACGTGCATTATATAATAATAGTGACTAGTGCCACAATCACTCAGTGATCTTTCGTTTTGAAAATAGCAAGTGTGTGCGTTGCAATATTCAATTACATAATAGATTCCCGAAGTGAAGCCCCATTCGAACCTCTTTTTTTTTTGCAACCTACAGAGTAATGTTGTTCTTTACAATACGGTTAACGTCATTAAAAAAACATTTATCACTAAGTTTGTAAGAAAGTTTTGCTTGTTTTTGTCGCTGATCGACTTGAGAGACATTAGAATGCGTATGAAATCGTTTAGAATGCCAATAACAATTTAGAGAAATATATAGCTCTTCTTAATTAGTAAGTAAAACGCTTTTAATATGCTTTGCCTTCAAAAGTGCGATATAGTTTGGCGTCATTCGCGCTACAGATCGATAAATATAGAATTGAAATGAAATTTACATTATTTTGCCTGTCCGTGTAACTCATAGGAGAGCAAGTTATTTGAATGCAGAAAATGCATGTAAAGGTGCTCATAAGCGATGGATGCGATGGATGCGATGGATGGGTCTAGAGAAGAGAAACAAAAAGCAAAGAAAAAAAGAAGCCAAAGGATTTCATTATCTGAGAAAAGTACATTTCACGAAATACTTGGGTAAAATGTTAATACATTCACTTCATATATATATAGCTTATCGTGTTGCGGGCATGGTCTGAATTTCTGTTCCCAATTCCAGTTAAAATTCTTCTTAGAATGTTTTCAAATGGTTCGTTCGATCGCCTTTAATCCACTAAAGTTCTTTTTAATATATATATATATATATATATATATATATATTTTATCGTTGGTAGCAAACATTTGACGTACACTATTTTTGTATACGACAAAAATAAAAAAAAAACAAAAAAAAAGAAAAAAAAAACCTTAATATAAATAATGGATAAATTTCGTATTTTGTTGTTATTATGGTGTGTTTCGGTATATGGTGCGTTTATGTGTTGTTACTCTCTCTCTGTTTGCTTTGTAAGTAGGGTTTGTTTTTGCGAATACTTTTCAAGGTCATTATATATGGAATTTCTATACTATTCATACACATACAACTGCATATTCAAGTGAATAAATCTTTGATTATTTTACAGCCTCACTGAACAGTATACTTGTTTACTTGTTTTCGTAGTCATCGCTGTCGTAGTGGCTGTCGTTTTCGGTATATTATTTCTTGAAATAGTTGTTTATGTGTGCATTTGTATATATATTATATATATATATATATATCTATAATTTACAAATGTCTGGTGTCGCATAGACAGTCAGCAAATGGATAGTTGGGTTGGTTGTCCGATTAGATGGTATGATGAATGATTGTATGAGACGGTTGGCTGGTTCAAAGGTTACCCGTATGAATGGGTGGCTGAATATTCAATTATTCCGTCAGGAAGAGAGAGAGAGAGAGAGAGAGAGAGAGAGAGCCGTTTATGCGCTTTTTCATTCTCTGCTTTCTCGCCTCCCTTCTCATTTTGGTTAGCTTGACATTGAAATATTTATTCACCTAAAATTTGAACAGAGTATGAGCGCAGACGAAGAAGTTTGCATTTCTGCGCCTTTGCATGTGTGTGTATGTGTATGTCTGTGTATGTGTTTATATGTTTGTGTGTGAATTGAAAGTATTGGGGCATCAAATCGTCATTATCATCATAGGAATAGTGACACAAACCTACAGCCAGACAGATTTTGAGATAGACATTAAACAAAGGATAATAACAATGATAGGCTTAACTAAGCTTTCACGTGCTTAAGAATGATTTCACTTTACAACAATAAAGTATTCATTATATATAATATTTTGTCGGTATATTTATATGCACATATGCACATATACAAACGTGTACATACATAAATATATACATGTTCATTTTCATTTTTGTATGTTTATCATGGTTGATGAATGCGTTTACGTATGCACGTACGTACAGTCTGCGTGTTGACATTGTAATTGTTATTCACTGTCTAATGATATCAGACGGTTGAGTTCTGCTTGCTCGATCGAACAAAAAAAAAATCTTTATTTTCTCGTTGTAGTGAATGAAATATTAATAATTTCGATGAGACAAAGAGAGAGAGAGAGAGAGAGAGAGAGAGAGAGACAATAATTTTTAATATATAATATCTTGGAAGAGCTAAAACAAAGAAAATGTGTTCAAATAGCTTATATATATATATATATATATATATATANTATATATATATATATATATATATATGTATATGTATGTGTATATATATATATATATATATATATATATATATAAAGTCGCAATAACATATACGTACAGTTTAGGAAAGCAAGATTAGATGCATTAAGAGTTTTTAAACTATATATATATATATATATATATATATCATAAGCTAAGTCAAGTCTATCGGGCAATCTTTTATTATTAGTCATAAAAGTTTCAAGGGGTGTCGATCCCACTTTCATTTTGAGAGACCTTGTGAGTCGAAAATTTTAGTAGTTTTTATAAAAAGGTAGGAAATGTGTTGACTCAACGATATGAACTGAGTACGAACAGATAAGAGAATTCAGTAGTGTTAAGATTTCATTCCACAAGATCACTGACAATTCGCTTACTTAGAAATATATTTCTATCTATTTAAATGCACTCTACCACTGTTCTAAGCGAATTAAAGTGAAAAACAATTTTGTTTTGTTTTTTTCACCAACGCACATTATATCATTCCGTTCGGTAAGAAGAGGAAGAAGTATCTTTTTAAACTAAATTTAAATCCAGAGGGAGAAATGATGGACTCGATCTATTTAAACTTTTATCATCATCCGATTATGAGATCGTTAAGAAATCGTTTGTTTTCTTAACAGTTTCCTTTATTCGGGGAAAGTTATTAGAAAAAAAAAATTGTAACAAAAATAAATCGAAAAATGCCACGATTCGATTCATATCGATTTGATTGACATCGCACTGCGCAGAAATACGATCGGTGTGACGTTGCGAAGAGTATGACGTTAACAAAAACGTTGACCGAAAAGGCTCTATGAAATTTCTGTCGTAAATTTTCGATCCTAATCTGACCAAAACATTCTCAACACAGTTACTATTCACTTCGATCCAATCAAGACTTTCTTCGGTACCTGATAATAAAATTTAAAGTTTAACTAAACAACTGTTTGGAGACACATTAGATGCTTGCGTATATTCATTGAGAAAAATTGTTTCAATATATATTAATGACGATTTTTACGACGATTTCCTTATGCTTAAGAACCCACCGATTTGCCCCAAAAGCGTATACAATTATCGTTTCGTTATTATCTTTTCAATATTCCGCTCGAAGGTTACTACAATGCATTCGCAAAATCGTGAAAATTAAAGTGAGAAAAACTAAAATAATCTGAGATTTGAATGCGATATCTATCTTTATCGATTATAATCAAGAATTATTTTATTTTCAGAATTCGGAGCCGAAGTATTTGTCGTTTTAGCGTTTTATATGAAGGACTTTTATTCGGAATCTACGTATGAAGGATATGCAGGATATGCTTGCATGCTGGATTAAAAAGAAGAAAAAAAAGAAAAAAAGATTAACTGACTGACTGCGAGTTTGTCATATACTGATTATTATGCATTCAGTCAAGTTGAAGCTGTTTTTCTTTCTTTTTTTTTTTTTTTTATTATTTACTTATCTTTTTTTTGATGTGCAGTGTCCGACGTCTCAGTCAGACAACATCAATCAACTTGAGACAAGAAATAAAACTCAAGCATACTTCAATGCTGAGTAAAGTCTTTGAATTCAAGTGATGGTAGTTTGTTGCTGTTGTTGTTGTCGTTGTTGTTGTTGTTGTTATTGTTGCTGCTGTTGCTGCTCTTTGGAATTATATTATGCGCATTAGGATTTCTTTCATGCTGTAATCGTCAGCGATGTCATTTAATGAGAATTGAAACATTTTGATTTTGATTCGGCTTATCAGTGATTATATATATATGCAGGGCTACCCTATAGTCGAGTAGATAAAAGTCGCGGCCACCAATACGCTGTTCTCGAGCTGAAATCCTAATGCAGTTTTTACCATATCCACTTGTAGCTATAGTGAATGCTCAATCCGTAAAGATATGAGAACAACCGATCCGATTGCTTAATTGTCCACTGTGGCGACTCAAGTTACGCTCACTCAAAATATTTTTTTATTCACTTCTTTGTGATTATCGCCCTCTTACCCATATAGAGGAAGCCCTTTGAGTAATTGATCATATTAAAAACCAGTAAGGAAGCCTATCCAATAGAAACACTCGATGCGTCCCCCAAATATTTAATTAATTAGCCTAAATACTCATTCACTTGTCTTTTGAGACAACATTAGATTTCTTTCCCTGTGACACTACTTCGATTAAGTACGAAAGCCGCGTACTATATAGATATAGAGAAAGTGATGAATATCGAAGTTTCAAGTCTCTCTCGAGCCTCTTTTGCAACGCAGTGGAAGTGATGCAAATTTAATTAAAAAAAAAAAAAAAAAACCATTCAATCGACATACCCTCAGTTAACTAATCACGCAGGAGTTGAGATTCGCGTGATTGAAGAGTATTTGAATGAAAAAGTTAGATTTTTGATAAAAAGGAAGAAGAAGAAGTCACTGTTTTTATTAATAAAAAATGTTTAAATTACTTTGGCGAAAATATACTACGAGATGCACTCGATGACCGCGCTATTTTAAAGGTATTCTTAAAGTTTGGCTTCGTAGTTCATTTCCAAAAATCGTGTTTCGAGAAAATTCCGTTCAAATTTTTGCCATTTGTTAGTCAGCGACCTTCTCGTTATCTTTCCCCAAAGATATTTTGCATGAAAGTGCCTCGCAAAGGCCGATCAAAATTTTCATGACACGCTTTTAATTACTTGAGACTGATTGCGTTCGAAGCGCTCACAGCTTCATGTCCACTCTCAGTGATCGTATGCAAGATGCAAGAACACTTACGTAATCTTCTTTTAATATAATTTTCAAAAAGATCGTTTAGCGCACCCACTAGTTTCATTAGGTTGTAACTTCCCAGCGAAGATTCATTTGATTCAGGCAAACTTCTCGTTGCGCTTAGGGAAAAGTGCGAAATTTCAAAGATGGAAATTTTTGCAGATAATGACTTTTTTTCCCGACTTATTCTAGAAATCTCAAGGCATCAATTCTGTATATTCTGAAACATTTACTGTATCTGAAATTTTGTCGGCGAACACCGTAAAAACTGAAAGGGAAAAAAGTGTTCTCATCTGGTATCATAAATTCATTATAGAAGCGAGGCTGACTTGTCCGGTAAACGTTTAAACATTTTTGTGAATAAATTTCGATTGCATGATGTTGTCTTTAGGAACTGAATGTTTTCAACGTGAATACCTTGGGATGGGGTAAACGGTAAACCAGTTTCGTTCAAACTTTTCCTATTTTCTCTTGAAATATTTGATACGAGGGGGGAGGCGAGGGGGGGTTAGACGTCTTGATTCATTCATATTCATTCTATATATGTTCTGTATTTTATTGTAATATATCATTAATTAAATTATCTATGTAGCTGATGGGTTGGGCTAGTCAGCTAGGTCGCCAAAACTGCATTTGTGCGGTGAAGAAAATAAAAAAAAGAAACAACAAAATCTAGTTATTGGTTTCACTTAGGCATTAATGTCTGTGCATATTGGTGTACAGGTCTAAAGAGAATTGATTTGCAAAAGCGGACACTTACGTGGCATTGCGAACACAGCTGCACATGATATTCGCGCGCTTGTTATTGTTGTTCTTTTTACTCTATTCCTATGTGAGGAGAACGTATATTGCTTTCGTTACCAGTCACGCCGTGAATTGTATTATGTTTCGAGGGGCACGACTGCCGCCGTCTCGACCATCATACTTTCGGTGTTTGATAAAAAAAAAAAAAAAAAAAAAAAAAAAATACCTTATGTGTGTTTAATGCTTCAGATTCCAAGCCTTAAGCCAGCGAATCAAACAGGCAGACAATCAGACAGATGTAGAGTCACAGCTTGCAACAGGCGCTTGAAGGCAAACGAGCGTAGACACTCGACCAGACAATGCAAACCAAACATTGTCGGTGTTGTTGTTGTTGTTGTTGTTGTTGTTGTTGCTGCTGCTACTCTTATTGTAACAAAAATATTGGGCCCAGACGCACATTATTGCATCTGTGTGAACGTGTAACATTATAAATGACTTAACCAAACGTAATGCTTCACGACTATGATGGTCGTCCGTCGAATATTTAATGTACGTAGTACTTTTGTGATGCATTTGTTTAAAGGAAATAACGATTCAATTGAGTGTTTCATTGAAAAATAATTCATTTTTGCATTTTTCACTTTTCAAGTAAATAATGTTCAGTTTAGCAGAAAATTCATTTTATTTTCATCACATCGGGCGTAAATTCTATTACATATAGACATATACACCATTTCGATGTGGGGGAATGCTCAAAAGACACGTCCTTAAGAAACGCATTATTATATAAATGAACTCAATACTACCGCAAGTTAAATACGAAAATTAGACTGATTGACTACTTTAAAGGTAAAGAGTCACTAGATAGAATCAATTACCAAATGGTTTTGGCCAATACAGTTTGAATGGCATGCAGTCTTCGAAGCTATAAGTAGTAGAAAGTGACAGTTTCTTGTACATAAGTTTGTCGTTACGTCCTTTGTCGGGTTAAATTTGTTAGGTGTACAAATAAATTCCTTCCATTGAAATAAAACGTGACTGACCCAATGAATTTACCCGAAATTTCGAGTATAGATAACCTAGATATCGATGCTTGAACGATGTGTTTGAGTTGTTTACAGTCGTTCAGTGTATATTCTATCAATGTTTCCTGGGTTTTTAACTGAATTAAGCTGGAAAAAAGTGCAGTTGCAGCTACAAAATAAAAGTACAATAAGCTACGAAACTGTTAGAAAATGCTTTACGAGATTTTGTTCAAAAAAAATTTTAGTCACGGAAACGATCAAGGAAATAAAGAGGGAAATTGCACCGCACCAGCTATACTCTCCAGGCCTACTCTCTTCCGGGTGGACGCGGCAGTCGTATTTAGTTCATAGAAGTTGAAAATTTATGAAAATGAGGTGAAATGATTATTTCACCTCGGAATCACAAAGTTTCTACCACCAAGGCATCCGTAAGCTACCCGATACAAGGCGAAAACTTATAGATACTGATGGGGCGTACTTTGATTATTAAGCTTTGTAGCAATTATATCTTAAATGAAATTGAATTTTATCCAAAAAAAAAAAAAAAACGGAAAGAATTTATTTGCGCACCTATTATTAATACCCTGCATTACCAGAAAACATGAAAGGAGCTATAAGTCATCTTAAGTACCGGTATTATGCTAAATTCCACTGATAAGAAGTACTTTTAATTACTGTTTGATTATGCATGCAAAAGTATAATCAGAATGGATTAATGTCCAAATTTAGGTTTCAGAACGAAATAGCGAGGCAAAAACCAAATCGATTTTCCTATTAATCTATTGATATTTTCGCTGTCAAAGTGAAAGTCGGGTATGTTGTCTTCAGTGTCATCAATAAATAAATGAAAAATTTATTTTATTATTTATCGTTTTTATATCATATTTGTTATCATCAATTTCATCAATTAGTTCGAAATAAATTTGTAAACTTATCTATAGAGTAGTGGCTAAGCATCTTTTGACAAGATCTTGATCTGTTCAATGGAACGAGAATATCTTCGTTGCAGAATGCTTGTCTTTAGTAACAAGTGAATAATATTCGCTGGGTATTATTTCGGCTTTTAAGACTCATCTTCATCTTACCTTTACTTTGAATGTGGACGAGTACATAAATCGTTCTACAGTATAACAAGTAAGAACCGTTTATTCTTTTATACGCAGCACTCTTATCTTATAAACGAACGATTGAAAAGAAGAAAAAAATAGAAATTTCGATACTCTATAATATTAGGTAGGCGTGGCTGATTTCTGATATTTTTATAAAATAATTTTTGTGGAAATCGTGTAGCAACGTGTAGTAACGTGTATGAGTAACGAGTAAAAGACACGTAAAGCATAGTCGTTCTCAGTTTTGGTTGCACAGACGTGTGAGCGTTGTAGGCGTGCGTATTCCTTGATCTGTTTGACTCATTTTCAAACTTTTTTTTTCAAATTTCTTCGTTCATTTTCAATGCGTGGAAGAATTTCCAATGTTTCGGCCAAATTTGAAGTCGATAGCTTGATTGTGGCGGCGAGAGAAATGTTTACAGAAGACGGACAGACGAACATGCTTAAATCGATTCAGAATTTGCTGCTGATCAAGAATATATACACTTTGTGGAATCTCTGAAACTTCAGTCTGGGCGTTGCAAACGTTTTGACAAAATGAATATACCCCCCATTCTTCGGTGGTGATGGGTATGAAAATGTAATGACAATAGCAAATTGTGAATTACTTTTTCCATAAGCTAAATGTCCTGAGACACTCAATCATTCGCATTAGGTTTATGATATAAAGAAAATCGTATTGAAAGACAACTCTGTGTCTTTTCGTTCATTCGTTCCTTCGCCATACTGTTTTCCAGTGGCTATATGTCTGCTCCGTGCGTATGCAATGCATAGAAGTGAAAGGCTTTGAGATTGCATGTTTATCTGTTTACACGCATGCATACGCTGTACACGTCAGGCATAAGCAAACAGCTCCTGTATTATTACATAAGTAGGTTGCTGCAGATGGTTACAAATTCCAAATCTCTCATTCTCTTTCTCTCCATCTTTCTCTTGTTTCCTTCGCTTCATTTCTTTGTCCCTCCTTCCCCCCTCCCAGTCTATTTGGTTTTTAGTTTATCAGTCAGTCACTCTACTAAATTAATGCACGCTTGTACATAGATATGTGAGCATTTTGCTTTCATTTTCAAACATTTCGCACATTTGATTATGGCAAAAGCATCCTATCTTCTCGGCTTAAGCATACGGGGTACGGTGTGATACAAGGCACGGGCACAATGCCTATCTTATCCATCACTGTCTCATTAAATGACTATTTTGTGGGTTTATTTATTAACGAGACTAAACATCAGCTATGTACATGTTGTACGCAATTCCACGTGAAACATGTGTGTGTGTGTGTGTGTGTGTGTGTGTGCTCTGTTAATCCTGCTGCTCTTAATGATGATTTTGCTTTTCACGCTACTACTTTTAATTCATCGACGGCTGATAGCTACTGTTACTACTTGCTGGGCTGCGCAAAATTTCTGTTCTTTTTATTTGTTTTCCGTGGTTTTTTTCTCTTTTTTTCTCATATTTCGTTTTCTTTTTAGGACCGTAGTTCTTGTATTGTATTTGTTGTTGTTGTTGTTGTTGTTGTTGTTGTTGTTATTGTCGCTGTTGCTTACAATTTAGTTGGGTGTTGTGCAATTCATTTGAAATTCACGGTCTGACAACACTGATGCTACTGTTATTGGCGCTGATTTGTTTGTTCATTTGTGTCTACTGTTATATATCTACTCTTTCCAGTGCCTCCTCATTGTCATTCATGAACTCTTTCCTTTTACATGTCTGCTATATACGTCAGTCGTCCACTTATCTGTCAGCTCTCAACAATTTTAGACTTTTTATTTATATTTCTGCTGTTGTTTTTTGTCTGCATTTAAAACTTTTGCTACGAAAAAAAATATCTCAATTTAGTTGTTTTAACGATTTTGCCGAGTAGAACAACGAAACAAAAACAACACACATTTACAGCAAATGATTTCTTACCTTGCTCTGGTTATTTTTTTTTTTTTTTTTTTTTTTTTTTTGTTTGTTTTTACTCTTAGGGTTGATTGTCACCGAGATTTGAGTTGTATGTGTGTCTCTGTGAGTGTGTGTGTGTGTGTGTGATTGCATTTCATGTCTGGCTAGACAGAAATCGTTTAGCATAATTATTGTTCGAATTGAATGCAACAAGGGTTGCTGCTGCTTGTGCTGCTGCTGCTGTTGCCACTGCTGTTGCTGCTGCTACTGCTCAATACCTCACTCGGAGGGGCAAGACAACACTATGTGCGCATGTACTTGCATATGAAAAGTTATTGACAGCACAGCACAGACGACTAAACTTATTATACTAAAATATTGTGAATATGTGTTCTAAACTCGGTTAATTATAAACGTGTAGAGAAATTACAAGGGAATCGATTCGTTGCATATATACATATAGCCTTCAACGTGTATTTTTAATAAGAAAAAAAAAAGGGGGTCATATTGCAATTGGCGCAAGAGGGGAGGACTGAAAATACATTTCAATTCAGTGTTTTCTCAAAGAGCAAAAATAAATGACAATTTTTCAGAGATACTGAACTATGTTCTTCTTCTTTTTTCTTTTTTCTTGTTTCTTTTTTCTCTTTTCTTTTCTTTTTTATTTTTTTTTTTTATTTTTCTTTTGTGACAATATGGACGGTTAAGTAACAAACGAGACACACTCGCTCCAGTGTATAGGACGTAGGTACATTCCATTAAAAGACTCGAACTATCATTCGTTTGAAATATTTATGCCGCCGCCCCCTCTCCACCAACCTGTGGCCAAGCTTTTCATGTTTTCTCAGATCCTTTGTTCAATTAACCTAAAAACCTAATCAATATCTACATCAAAATTCTGATATACAAGATCCGAGAACCTATGTCGTCTGGTTAATAAAACTTCACTTTTATGGGTAAAGTTACTCATTCTTATTATTAACTCACTTTTACACAGAGTGAAGTATTCATGGATCAGATTTATGATAAACTCTCTTCCAGCGAAAGTAATAATACTTTGATTAATGAAAAAACTACCTCTCACGTAATCCCTATCGAATTTATTAACTTAAAATTATTTATTAGTCGTCTTGCAAATTATTGGAATGATAACACTTTGCGTGCCCCATACTCACATTCAGATATGACAACAATTTTAAAAAATCTTTTCCTCTCTTATGCCAATCAAATGTTTCGTGGACAACTCACTTTCTTTGCGCGAATCCCGGGGAATCAAATTATTATTGAGAATATAATAATCATACGACATGGCAAAGTATTAGGTAGTGTGGAAATTTCTTGCGTAGTGTGAAATTCCCCGCATACTAAGTCACATAGCTAGGCAGATAATTATGGTTGAAGGTATGGCCACGTAGAGCAGACTTGCGTTTATTTTGTAAAAAACTTTCAAAATGATCGGTTATGCTACAGATGAAGGCGTACTTTTTAAAATGCAAGGTCAAACTGAGCCTATAAGACAAAAGATCTCCGAAAGCACATAAAGAAATATGTGCTATGCATGGAGTTAACGCGTCTTTGTCAAAATTGGAAATTTTTCAAAGGTTACAATTGAAGCTAATCGACACATAACGATTCGTGAGACTGCAGATAAACTTAATTCATCCAAAATAACTGTTACCGATCGCACGAAAAGACTGGGATTTGATAAAAAGCTAGATATTTGGCTACAACAGGATTTAAAAGAAATGCATTGAATACAACGCCTAAATGTCTACGATATGCTGTTAAAACGAAACCAAAACGATCCAACTGGTGATCAAAAATGGATGT
Organism: Glossina austeni; assembly: GCA_000688735.1. Taxonomy (NCBI): domain Eukaryota; kingdom Metazoa; phylum Arthropoda; class Insecta; order Diptera; family Glossinidae; genus Glossina; species Glossina austeni. The sequence goes on along the minus strand of KK502431.1, from coordinate 1,185,003 downwards.
CATACAAAAATGAGCAACGCAATTTTGAGATTATGGTTAAGACGCGGGGCGAGGCAACTCAAACAACATCAAAATTGGATATCCATGAAAAGGAAATGTTGCTGTCAGCACAATGCGATTATAAAGGAATCGTGCGTGCGTTATGAGCTAATGCCGCGTAACAAAACAATTAATACAAAAGTATAGCGTGCACAACTAACCAAATTAATTAAAAGCAGCCATGCAGCAGAAACGTGCGTAAGATCAGAAATTGTATGAGAAGAGGATATCAGGAATTGCCTGAAAAATGGTACAAATGGTTGAACAAACTCGCACATACATATAACTTAATAAAGCTTTATTTTTTATATATTTAAAAAAAAAAAAATGTATATATTATTTTACTTCATAGTGTGAAAAACCCGTAACAAATTTCCGGACTATCCAATAAGTTTTACAAGAAAAGTGCATTACTTTCGCTTATTAGAAGCAAGTCAAAGTTTTTATTGCATTTATGCATAGTTCCGTAGAAAAATTTTCAATGCTACTCCTTACAGTTATTGTTACGCTCACACATACCAACTCATACCATTGTGGTAATAGTTTAAAAGAGTATTAAGAGGGACTTGCGAAACAAAAAAAGGGTGACTTTTCAATTTTCGTGGACTACGCACATTCGATTTTCATATATTTACACATATCCCCGACATATTTTGCCGACATTATTAGCCATTTTCCATGTTTCGTTTTTTTTCTTCTTCTTCTCTTTTTGATAGATACAAAGATTATCCGTGTTCGGTGTGCCTTTTCGCTATCGAAAAAAAAAAAAAAATGGACCAAAGAATTGTTTATTAAATTTTGCGAGAAATATAAAATGAAGTGCCGCAACCCCCTTCAACTGTTGACTGTGGCATCCGGCAAATCTATTATGGGCAAGAAATATGCTTATAAGTGATGCAAGGTCTTCGCAGAAGGCCGAGAAGATGTTAATGGCAATGCGCGCCCTGGACCCCCGAGCACGTCAGCAAATGATGAAAACATTGAAGCCGTGAAGAAAATTGTTACAGAGGCAAGACTGAAAAAAACCATGAATGGGCAAAATTTTGTCACGATTAAGGAGATAAAGACCGCATTCTTGATACGGAAAAATAGAAAATCACCGTTTTTTTTTTTTGTTTTTTTTGAGCACACCTCGTATATGCGATTGTATTAAACATGGAAAGAAGAGACCTATGCTAAAGCTGGGACGCGCTCCACAGGCCACGTGCAATGACTTAGCAAAAAATTGGGAGAGTTTGCGTAGGAAGTTTGTGATGGATTCACCGCCTACCCGGCACCTGTCCCCCAACAGAAACAGAACAGAAATCTCTCAGTGGTGTAAAGTAGACTTTCTCACCAAAGAGGTCTATGAAAATCAGTTTATGCAACCTTTCGCTGACCAAGTCCAGACATATTTTATAGCGATAGAGTGTTAGTTTCACCACGTATTTGGTTTAATAAAGTTTTTTCAAAGTATGAAAGGAAAAAAAAATGCTAATATAAATATTTTTCCCGCCAATTTTTTTCTTTTTTTTTTTTTCGTTAAATTTATTTTAATTATAATCATATTTATCTTTGTATGTCAAAGTCAGTGTGACGTGACAAAGAGTAAGAAATTAAACATACATACATATCGTACAGCTAAGGTGTCGTTATTTGTCTAGCTGTCTAGCTGGTTTATTAGCTCATGGTTGGACTTATTTTTCAAGGTTAACGGTGTGTGTGTATGCATGTCTTTCTCTTTGTCTCATGCTTAGTTGCGCCTAATGGGTGCCTCTATATTCATTCGATGTATGCGCTGATGCGTTGGGAAAGCTTTTGTAAATGTTTTTAAAGTATAAAAATTGCTTTTAAGCTTTGAAAATCTCCCATTTTCCTTGGTTGCACTTATTTTTCAATATTGAAGCGGGGAGTATAAGCGCGCTGGTACTGCTATAGGAAACCTTCTCTGGTTCAACTCAATCTGTTTATATTAATAGTAAGCATCGGTTTGCTAAGCACTAAGCATCATCTCTAGTCGTCATAATAATATATTATAACCAGTGATGTTCACGTACAATTATGTCGTGCATCTGGACATCAATGTTAGCTATTGACGTATTTGTCTAGTGGGCTCTACCGCTTCTGAACACAAAGCATGCCTTGCTTTAATTACAATCAATTACAACAAAAGAAGTAGTTGTCCACATGTTCCTTGGGCATCGTTCAGAAATTTTTTCACATATTTCTCATCTATGGCTAGTTACCATTTCTGCTGGAATTTTTATACCTATTACACTATTGTAAGATAACATAACGATTTCCGATTGTAAACGAAACTCCTATATAAACGGATACATCATAGTGCGATGATTATAATAAATCAGCCGACGTAGAGTAATTACGATATTTGAGGCTCCGAAGGTCCGAATCTCCCGGCGACAAGAATCCACTATAGAGAAGTCATTCTCTACTGGGCAATCAGCTTCTATATACATTCAAAATGTGACACTGGTCTGTGTTCTTAATGAGAAAGTTAGAGAAAGAATGGCGTGATTCGATGCCTGGCATTGTTGGGTTGATATCTTCGCCTTGTATACTTAAAATCCGTTGAGGGAAAAATTCGATGGCAGTCGAGGACGAATGGACAATTTGACTGTAAGAGTGACTATGACACGTCGCGTAATGCTGACATGACAAAAGCATTATACTCTGCACTATCCACTGAATAGCCGAGCACGTGAGAACGGCGACTACGAAGTTAGTGTTCGCGGGTTCACCTCTTGCATGGGGTAGAATTTTCTTTGCTCGTAGCTATATTGAGTGCTCAGTCGGTAAAGACACGTCACTTATCGATTGGTCATACGTCCACTAGGCTGCGGCCACGAGTTCTTTCTCTTTTCTTTCCTCTTTCTGACACGCACAGTGTTACACAAATAGGGAACATCCCCAAAGTGATTGGCCATATAGAAGAAAAAAACCTATGAGAACTACAGGGGCCAGGCGTCTAAATTCTGACTTCGAAGGCATTTTTGACCGCTGAGTACGGCCCCTTGTGCAGCGTAAACGCAGATGCAGTAAATAACTAAAGGCGCAAAGAAGCCTCGGCTTGCCCAGAAAAATTTTCATATGTGACACTCAAGGTTGGTACAGATCCTGCAGGATTGTCTTGTTAAGTGGAAGGCTCATTTATTTATCACTTGCATTTAACTCATAAACCTTCTGACTAAGCCTGGCAGCCATGGCAGCGTGCACACATTATGCTTTCAAAGGTATCCGTCCGAACCGAGTTTAAAAATGTTTTCCACATAATTTGTATCTCTCTTTGATCGGGCGCATAACAATAAGTGGAAAAGCCTTGGACTGTATTAAAAAACGATTATGTTGAATGGGCGAAGTAATTCTATTCTATTACTGATGAGAGCATCGTGCTCAAGTGGAAGGGGCTGTTTTCAAAATAAAACATCCTTGTGGCGCAACTTATTGACAGTTGTAGATATCGACGTATAAAAATGTTGAACGAGTTGTAGTGTTAGAAGTAGCAGTGTTGCACAGAGTTGCATGCTATTTAAAAAAAAGTTCTTCCAACTTCGGAGTCTGGTAGTGGATGTGAAGAAAAACGTTAAGTCCTAATAAGGTGATGATTTTGATCAGAAGAATATATTTTTAATAGCAAGAGTTTAAAAAATACGCTTTAGGGACATAGCCTAGGTATTTAGCTATAAGTTTTAATATAAAATTTCTGACCTATGGATGGAGAGTGAGTTGCGGATATTTTCGGTCTCTATCTATATTCGTAAACATAAGCAAGATACGGAGGAATTTGTGATTTTTCGGTTGCAGTCATTTGAGCAACGGAAAACAGGCATAACTCAATTAAGTTAATGACTTACCTTGACTCGGGATATATTATATATACTTTATCGGGTTTCTAAAACCTATATTTAGGTGCTATCAGGGTACACGTCTATAGGCTCAATGATGGATATAAAAAATTAGTTTTATTTTAAGATCTTTGGTGTATTCTATCATCCTCATAGAATAAGTGTAGGCTGTGCGCGATCGTTACGCGGTGAGTAAAGAAAAGATGATTTCTTTGCTGCATCCTGATACGTGTGATAAGTTGAATAAAAAATTTGTTAAATATTGATATGATTCGATCTGCCGCCTACATAGGAATCGATTATATATAATTTCCTATATCGGTAGTGGTTCAGTGCATCATAAATTTGTACAAATATTTGGTGTGCAGAAAAGAATAGAAAAAGAAAAAAAGGTAAATTGATAGAAGAAGTATTTGAAGATCTATTGCATTTCCTCTATTATTTTATTATTATTATTATTATTATTATTATTTGAGAAACATCGAACAAAAGCATAACAGTGTGCGACAATAATTTGTAGAAAGGATCAATTGGTTAGGATCGATTCAAATATATACCAAGTCTTTATCTAATTGTTGTGGTCGATGTACAAAATTTATCTTTCTTACAAAAATCTGATTATATTTGGATTAATGAAAGAAAGAATTGAAGCAATATACGTATCTTGTAAAAAGAGTGTAGGGTAATGAAAGTACACGGTTTATTGGGTACATACAATTTTTTCATTAGCATTCTATGTTCGATATATAAAATTGAAAAATTCGCCTCATTATCTGTAATGCAACAAATGTCAATCATCTAAAAACATTTACCATCTGCCAAAAATATATATAATTATTGTTCATGGTGCTCGGATGAATCACACTCATCAATAATTGTGCCATTAATGTGTTGCTTTGAAGACAAACCCGTCTACTTGGGCCTTTTCATTTTCATTTTCATTTTCTTTTGATCTGATTTTTTATTTTTTGTTTTTGTTCCCAATACACAAATACACACTTCAAATGCGCTGGCACATTATTGATTGCATTTGTTTGTCGATTCTTTTCAGGTTTAACAGATTTATTGAAATCAAACTAAAACGAAATCTATCAAGTATGAAAAATTATATATATACATATATATGTGTGCATTTCTCTTTAAAGCGATGCAAGCATTTAATCCATTAAATAGTTTTTAAGCATTTTGCCAACATTATTTTTAGTAATTATTTAAAACAAAAAATATGTCCATTAATTATTTAATAAATTATTTAAATTATGCCCATAAATCATTCATTCAGATATTGGAACACCGCCTTAACAAAGTAGAAGTTTCGCGAAGAAAAACAAAGAAAGAAAACTTACAAGAAACTTGTTGTTGTCAACGCTTGGCATTGTATCAAATACAACGCAATTATGTATTCCTTGGCATTTTTCCTCTTCTTAACCCTCCTCGGATATCCAAAAGTTAAAAACAAAACAAATTTAGATTAATATTATTTGGTTAACCTCAAATATCGATAATCGGAGTATGTGTACGAGCTGAAAGATAAGCCAGCACTATTTCAAGGCTCAATATATATTTTTTTAGGTTATGTACGCTAATACTGACACCAAAGCGACAAAAGAATCGATTTTGTCGCGTCCGTAGATCTTCACGTCTATCCGCTTAAAATTTTGTCAAGCCTTTTATAATTTCTCCCTCTCTCTCTCTCTTTCTCTTTCTCTCTTTCTTTCTCTCTCTCTCTTTCTCTTTCTCTCTTTCTTTCTCTCTCTTTCTCTTGTTCAGTTAAACCAACCGAGCTTCATGATTAGATTAAAAAAAAGAGAAAAATTAAAAATATCTACTTCTTAACGTTGTTCGACTTACAATCTATCCGCCCTATATAAATATGTTCGACTGTACGTTGGACTTCTTAGCTATATGAAAATGCTGCGTATTGTGTTACGTTTGAGTGCGTTTGTGTTTTGGTTATTGTCTTACACCGGCTAGAGCGAATATGTGCAGTTGAATTTATTCTCTATTTTGGTGGTAATTTTGACATCATATTTGATCACATTCGTCTGCCAACACTGAAACCTTACCCCCCATTATACTTGCTAAGTTAGTTTAGAAATTATATCTAAAACATTGCAAAGCCTGGCTCCAGCCTGGTCTGTGCGGCATCTTCTCCGAAACTATTTCCTTCTGATTAGTGCCTGATACCTGCGGCGCGGCTGCGTCGGCTGTGAAGGTGTCCGCCTGCCATAGGTAATGATGGCGAATACTTTGATTTTTAGGCTTTGTGAGAACAATTTTTGATTAACGACTAATACACGTAATCACGATCAATTTACCTGCGAAAAGGGGTTTTTCTCGTCGGATCCACCGTAATTTCATTTTTGTAAAAAACAAATGCTGAAAAAAATACAATGGCTTTGTGCTGACATTGTAATATGATGATGCATCATCGATCTATGCCTATAAGCTGGAAAATGCACCAAAGCCAACAAAAGTCGTTCGCGTTCAAAGCATTTTGGAAACAAATGGTCGCCGGTCTTTTCGGTCATGTACCAGTCATGTAGCAACAATGCCTTCAATGGGGCGCAACTAATTGTCTGCCGCGGCAACCATTGTTAGATCACTCTTTATGACGACAATGCGAGCTCCTACAAATTTCTACCAACAGTCGACTATTTGATGCAGTCACAATAGGTAATAAATCCATTTTTTATACTCTACACCATTTGTGTATATGGGTTTGTGTGGATGCATGCAACACCTAGAACGACTTGAGATAGGCTAACCTATTATTATATCGAACGATTCCAAATCACTTTCTGAATCTAAGCTTGTCTGTCCGTCTGTTTGAGAGTCTTGTTTATTTATAAACGAGAAGAAGTTTTGATGAAATTTCTGCCTCAAGGGCTAGCTAACGCTATTGAAAATGGTTCGGAAGAGATTACTTTTTCAACTATTTCCCATATAAATGTTTATTTAGTCGTAATAATAAGTCGTTATATGAATAACAATATCATGGGAAATGGTGTAATGTATTTAGAGGTGGACCGTGTTTTCAAATTAAAACGTACAATTATGAAACAACGTGAAATATATGAAAGCAGACAACAAGCAGTTTGGCACTGCATGGATAATAGAGTATTTCACCCAAACATTGCCAGAATCTATTACCAATAATATAAATGTTTGTGTAATCATAGCAGTGGTGGTATCAACCACGCCCACCCAATACTATAAATATCGAAATTAAGATTTTTGTGTATTTCTTTGTTGGTTTTTAAGAAAAGGTGGTGAACAATTTTCTTACTCCTTATTTTTGTTTCTTTAACTCGTCGCACAATCGGTCGTAGTGTCGCTAAACCCGTATGCCTGATGTTCACCAGGGAATATGATTGTGAAGTTGTATGAATAGAGATTGAAGAAGCCGCTGACCGTCACTCCTCGGGGCTTATCGTTTCGAGAAATGAGTGGTTAAAGTTTCACGCTCTAATTTTACGTAAATTCTTGTTTTATCCTTAATCCGCGATATAAGCCGTGGACATGGTTCATGCTTTTTACAATTGCCAAGTTATCTAGTGCACTCGTAAGCATTCGTAATATGATTCCGCAAATAGGTTGTGTGCGGGAAATCGAATTTTCGCACCACATTTAAAATTTGGGAAATGGTCAGCTGAACACATTAGCACATGACATTAAGAATAATAAAGGATTGTAGACGAAGTTCTATAAAAGACAAACATGACATTTAAATGCTGCCCAAGAAGAGAGACATACAAATACATCCATTTCTGCACACTTACATACATGCATGCATAAATTAGGATATATGGCTGCATACGCATCAAAATATCAAAAATGTGTAAATGTGAGGATGTGTGTGTGTGTGTGTGTGTGTGTATGTGTATGTGTATGTATATATATATATATATATATATATATATACATATATATATGATTTACGCATATTACATCTAAACTAAATGCGTGACAATTAATTACGCCTGTAAGCAAAACGGAAACGAAAACACCAGACACTACAACAGCAGCAACGACAATCGAATAACAATAAAAGAAACGGGGCATAGTACATTACTTAGTATATACCATGAGGATTATAGTGAAATGTAGAGAGAGAACGAGAGAATTAAAGCTGCAACGACATGGACAGAGAAAGAGAAAGAGAAAGAGAAAAAGAAAGAGAGAGAAACGATAAAATTGTCTTGTCTGTGAATAAATATTTTCTTGAGTATATGCAACATGTCCACGCACCGGCTATTCATGTTAAAATACAATAAATAATGTTAATGTTTACACATGCAAACAAATATAGTCAGACTCAAACATAAGCACACACACACACACACACACACATATATACATTTGGACGAAGTCAAATTTATATGTATATTTCTAGTTGAAAATGCGCGTAAGTAATGCATTCAAGGCCATTGGTCTGATATATATATATATATATATATATGTATATATTTATTTATAAGAGCTTACTGAAAAGTTCCCGACCAAAGAAAAAAACAAGATACATTTTTTTCGAACATTATGTTTATTCCACTACATAAGGCCGGAGACTTTTCGCACGGAAACCCTTATTCATTTAATCCCTAATCTTTGTCTGTGGAACAATTTTCAACGAGGATGATGACATGCTGATTTGACTAAAATCGCCAGCCTTCGAGCACAATATTCAGCTTAGGGAACAAAAAGAAATCGTTCGGGGCTAAATCTGCTGAGTGGGTAAGAAACGAAGTAAGAAGTATTTGTAAATTTACATTGAACTCGCGAGGTGTGAGTGAGTCCATCTTTCTTCTGTATATGTAGACCTTTTTCAGCACTCCTTGCCCTTAGTTTACTGAGTACTCCTGTACTCACGGTCTCATTTTTCAAGACAATCGATTTTTTTCATTAAAAAGAAACAACCCTTACCTTTTTTGAAGCCAATTTTCCCTTTGCAGCCCATAAATTGAACATCATTTTTGTTTCTGATTGCATTATCCTTGTAGGTCTCCAAGTTCCATGGTCAGTAATTAAATGGAGCCGAAACTCGAATCTACTGCACCCAACAATGCGTTGCAAATTTACGATTGACCAGATTTTTGGGCCTAAGCAGCCTTCAGGTCCATTCGGAATATACTTTATTTTTATGCCCTACACCACCTTTGGTGTCGGGTATGTTAAGTTTGTATGGACGCATCTTTTACTAAGCTTGTCTGCCCATATATTTTTCTGTTCAAACTACAGGTCGCCATTTTTCAGATATTTTGATGAAATTGGTTTTGACCCAAGGATGAACGTTATTAAATATGGTTCAGATCAGTTCACTTTCTCGACCACTGCCTATGTAATGTTTTATGACGAAAATTTGTTCGTAATATTAATTTGGCGTAAAAATTAATTGGATCAAATTTGAAGTACATGAGTGCATTTCTTCGCCCTCATTCCAAGATCTATATTTTAAACCTCAATGTCATGAAAACTAAATCCATACATCGAAAAAAAGTTAATTTCCAAGTTTGTTGTGTAATTTTTAGGAGGTACATTAAGTTTGGTAAGCTTGGATCAAGCCACGTCATGTTGTAGGTGTTCTCCAGTATGCGGGCTTTCTTGGAAAGTATGTCTTTACATGAAAATAATGTACTATCACCAAAACGAGTGAATAACTGGAATAAAGTATTTAAAGGTCGACCTTGCTCGACTATAATGTTCTTATTTGTTTTAATTTTTTTATTTATTTATTTATTTAGCTATTAGCCGCTACATAACACTAAGGCTCTCTTAACAAAATACATATTATAATATAAGTACAAAATTGGGGATAACGTAATCTATGACTTAAAACACTTAATCCCACGTCTATAGTTGCAAAAGGAAGATGAGGAAACAAACAACAGCGGCACCAGCATTTAGCTAACATCAACAACGTTATTGATTAAGTAACGGACACACATGTCACATGTGCCCTTTTATCCGAAATGGAGAATAAGTGATAATTTTCATTAAAGTATTTACAGGTGACTCGCATAGAAGAAAGCAGTTCATACTTAGCCCTACACTCTATCTACACCGCGACGCATAGACGCAAATGGAAAATGGTGCCTAGGAACTCTAGACAGGACAATAAAGACGGTACGAATGACGACTCTACTTTCATATTAGTAGCTTAGCCACGACACTCGCAGCGAAAACCAGCCTTACCTTCTCTAGAGGGTGTACACTGATTAAACTAAGCCTTTGCTCGTAAGAACGAAGTGCTCTTTGTTCTTCCCATCTAAATCCACGGAGGGCAATTGGGAGAGATTGATTTCTAAACAAATTCCACGAATTGCACATAACGGCTATAGTTTGGTAATCACAGAACTGGAGCATACTCAACGCTATATGACTAACACGTTCTTTAGATATGTTTATAGCCTCTCCGATTTTTTCAATATCATTCCGACGGTTGTACTGCACTGTCTTGTGGAATTCGGCAATGTTTTCGTCAGTGCTTATAGTCCTGAATAGTCCAGGAAATGTGGTAATCCGAACGGGAAGGGCCAACTTTCAGTTCAGCCAGCCAAGCAATGGTGCAGAATGCGATTCGTTTTTACCTTGCGCAGGCGCATTGCCTTTCAATATAAAATAAATACTTAATCATAAACTGATACATAATTTTTACCATTTTCACAAAACCAGTCAAATCGGCTCATATAAGTGATTGTCAAACAACAATTGCGCTTTTAAAATACCTGTACTTCTGCTGAGCATTGATTACAAACAGATTCTCCATTTTTCGTCATGTGAACGAAAATTTTGCCATGTTTATGTTTATGTTTTGGGCCGGAAACTTGTCAGACAACCAAAGTATGATAATATATGTAACTAAGTAGATGCGTAATGTAATGACTAGCAGATGCTTTCAACGTATAAGCACATACACACAAGGCGATATATAATTGCGGTGGAAGCAGTGGCAGGACGACGCAATACCTGAAACTATATACAACTGTAATGACTGGCAGTACAGATGATTTTATTTGGGTGCGTTACTCGCGAAAATTATGCAAGCGAAAGTCCAGCGAGACAACGTTGCACCCCTTTTTGGCTGAACATTACACAATCCGGCCACGAAGTTCGAATATATTTGCAATAAATGCATCGAAGTTAGTTATTATTAAGATAATAATTAGATAGCTATATATATTCTTCTTCTTCTTCTTCTTCTTCTTCTTTCGTATGTGTGTTTATATCAAAATCTATATATACAACAAAATTGCTATTAAAAAGCATTTAAATTATTTATATATAATAAGTTTTGATATCTTCATCATTTTTATACCCTACACCGCTTAGGGTACAAGGTTAAGGTAGGCAATGCTTCATAGTAACCTAGTATATCCGGTCACTTGGACTTGTGTGTGCTTATTAGTATTTAAAAGTGTAAAAAATTTCCTAAAAACTTAATCTAAGCTTTTCATCTTAAAAGCGTTGCTTGATTCGGCTGAATGTATATTTTAGCCAGAAAAGTATAAATAACTGAACTTAAGGCAGACCCAACCTTCATTACATGAATCAAAATCATATTCCTGTCCGTACACATGTCTGTTGGCTATCTGTCTCTGTATTTTTATGTCCAATTCACAAATTGCATGCTGACATGCTTTGTCCCAAGAAAGAATCCCTTCGAAAATAGATGGAATTTGACGATTGATTTCACGAGTGCTTCGCATATAACGCCCTGACAAAAATTGCAGTCTTCAAAATTTTTTAAGCAGCATTGCTGGATATTAATATTTCGACAAAACTAAAATGGATTTAACTGGACAAGCACCGCCTTTATAACAGATGTTTATGAAATATAAGCAATTTTCATATCCATCGGACCCAATGGACGAGGAATATATTCATTTTGTCAAAAGGTTTGTAGCGCCCAGAATGAAACCCAACCCAGAAACCCAACAAGGTACATGTACTCTTGATCAGTGCCAAATTTTGAATCGACTTAAGGATGTCCGTCCGTGTAATGTCTTTCGTAAATCTTCTTCTGGCCGCAAAATGGAGCTATCGACTTCAAATTTGACGGAAACATTGGAAGCTCTTGCGCGCTTAGTATTGAAAATGTTTCGGATTTATCGAAGGGCATGCCTACAGTACTAAGAATACCTTTGTTTTTCAAAAGCAATAGAAAATTGGCTTTCTACCAAAACCTGAACGTACGGCACGGCCCATGGAACACTTGTACAAAAACGCTAAAAATTGGCCATGCCTACTCAAGGCTATATAGTGTGTCATAATTTCATTTCTTTCCTTTACAACACTCAGTAGCAAGCTCCGAAAATCCCATAAAATGTAAAAGTTCTTAGCAAGTTTTCTAATTCGAAATGTACCTAAGCATGTTCACCCTCTGTTGGGAGATCGGAAAGTACTCTAAGAATATATGATCATTCAATTTCTATATGGTGTTTTCAAACAGGGTGGCCATCAGCTAAAAACACCCATCTATGTACAGCCTAGATATGAAGTACGCTTGCATACGTGTGTGCGCCTTTTAAAAAAAAAATTCATTCGAAATCCTGCGCCCGGCTACTGAGTATCACTAGATTTTTTTAGTTTCATATATTTTTTTTTTTCAAAACCCACGCCCATAAAAACGAAAAAAACTCATATGTGATATAAGAGATGAAGTTTTAAAGTCCGACTTAGGAATTGGGATTCCTGGATTGATTTATGGGATGTGAGCAACTAATTATCAATAAAGTTTTCAAGAACGGTATTGTGAGTGCTAAGAGCGACTCGAGCGCAAATCTACATAGTCTCCATTGATAAGCGCAGCAAATGGCGAAAATCTTTCTCGCAATTCTCCGAGAAGTAAAAAGTACAGACGGACACTGAAAATGTATTTTGTCTACAGAATCTCTCTCTCTATATATATATATATATATATATATTGTAAATAGAAATAAAAATAGTTTATGGGATTTGTTATGCAGATGCAAGAACTTTTGAAATTCCAATAAAACAGAAGAAACCTGCATATAAACAACACCCTAACTGCCAAAGTTTTAATTATCAAGATAGTGTTTTGATGGAATAATTTGTATTTGTGCAACTATGCCTCAATTCTTGCCTACTTTATGTATATTGTTTAAGTGTATGTTCTGCTGTTGCACGCTGACGATGACGATTATGCTGGTCATTCATTTTCCAACATGAAACTAATTTACGCAGCATAACGCAATTTAGCGTTCAATGATGGTGCATCAATGTCGACTAATGCAGCTTGGCTGGCGTTTTGGTTAAAAAACCATTTATCAAGAAACTTAGCTCGAAGTCGCTTTTTTGTTTTTGTTTTTGTTTTTTTTGTTTCTGTTATGTTTACGTGCGTCTTTATACCCATACGTATCTTTTTTTATATATATATATATATATATAGATGTTGCTTGTCTGGTCGTCGACCAGAGTCTTGATTTTCTATTTTATGCACGACTGTCTTACTGACATTTTGGATTTTGTGTTAAAGTGGATACAGAAAAACTAAGAAACAAAAAAGACATCATATACCTTATAGCGAATCTTGGATACCCATCAATTGTTATTAATTTGAAAAGAATTACAACTTTAGGCAATACTTGGTCCAAATTAATTATTGAAATTTTCGAGTTTTTTGGCGAAATGGTTTATATCTTGTAATTATATATATATCTTAGAATTGTGAGAAATCTTGAATGCTCAAACGACAGACGGACAGACAAATGAATAAAAGTTAGATGAAAATTTATTTACATGATTTCGAAAGTACTCAACGATTTTTTTACATTTTTTTACATATTTTACACATGTGGTGTATACGATATGAAATGGTTATAAATGGATTGATATGCTAAGCATACTCGTATCATTAGATGGGAGCCTTAAAAACCGGAATAGTGACTTTGTGACTTTCAAACTATTACATGACTTTGATATTATTGCACAGCAATTGATGCATACGTGGTTTTTTGAACTACTAAATGAGTCGAATCCCAACAGACATTGAAGTTCATATACTTGTCGGACGATTATCGGCACGCATGTCACTTTCTTGGCCTCAAACGCTTCAATAATGCAATTGTCACACAGAAACCCTAACACAATGCCAATTCAATTCAACTCCCATACATCTTTATACTTGCGCATATGGACACATATTTATACTCAAAAGCGATATAAAATTCATTACTTGCTCACTAACTTACCGCCTTCGGTATCATCTTCGATGTGTCCACATTATAAGCTATGCTTGAACAAATGCTATGCATTTTGCGCTATATTGCATTTATTGTTTTTTTTTTTTTTTTTTTTTTTTTTTTT
>KK502431.1:1145750-1162566 GCA_000688735.1 Glossina austeni | reverse complement strand
TATATATATATATATATATATATATATATATATATATATATATATATATGGATATATATGAAAATTTGAAGAAAAAAGCTACACAAATTGCATCAAATTAACAACAAAAACAACAGCCACAACGACAACAGCACATTGCAATCTAAAGGCCATTAAACGTCAATGTTTGAATTTTATATATGTGCAATATACGTATACACACATACACACACACACACACACACACACATGCAACACATGCACACACCAAGCCCGCGCGCGCGCGAATGCACGCACGCACTCACGCATACAATCATCCATAAAACATTGCTGTAGTCATCTATATATTACATATTATACGTTGGTTTTCTTTTGTTTTTTTTTTTTTTTTTTTTTTTTTTTCTTTTGCTTTTTATTTTTGTCTGGTGTCTGGCTATGATGCACTTTTTTCGTTGGTTTCGCCATATTGATAATGACGATCATCGTTATTTCAGAACAGGTCGCAAACTTTAACAGCTGGTTTATATGAGCATGCAGTCAGTCAGTTCCTTGGATAACGGCGATTATCTGCGAATACGCATACGAATATGAAATTGTAAGTCTCCTGGGTGCATAGTTTGTACATTACTCTTTGTAACATACTTGTAACTAACTATGCATATAAGTAAAAATCATCACAATGAAAATATTTTATGCAAATGAGAAAAACAAAAAAACAACTAAGTTATCTATAAAAAAATGTTTTTTTTTCAGGACATTCTCGCCCTTTACCTTAAGCTTTGCATTTTTATTACAAGCAAATACATACATGTATATATATATATATATATATGTGCATATTGTTTGCATTGTAAATCATTCATTACTACCATCTACTGGATTTAAGCAGAAATCTGCACAGAAAAAATATAAAATGAAAATATAATTTATCTATGATTTACTAAAAGAATGTAAGTTAGCGGCATTTTAATAAAAAGGTTGATTATTAACCCTTTCACCTTAACTGGTTAATAATTAGAAGACAGGTACAGATGCATGAGTAAATAAACTAAAAGATACGGACCGAAGACGCTATAACCTATCTCGTACATTTCTAATCAGCCCTACAAATGCAACTGACTCAGTCATGGCCATTAATTTATTGAAATCACGATAAGAGCTCCAACCAAGACGGACAAATTTTGTTCTTCGCATTAGTCAAGTTTTCCTTAAAAAAAAAGGAGAAAAAGTACTTACGATTAGATTCGCTCCCCCCCTAAACACGATCAATTTCTACCGAGTCACTTAGATTATATACACACAAAGTGATTAATTTACTTGTTATTATATTATGTTTAAAAGGATTTTCTTTACTATTAATAGTCAAGCTTTAGAAACTACATGACATGATGTCGTTTATGGCCGTCAAATAATAACTGTTTTTTCCTCTTAAGGGAGAGAGAGAGAGAGAAAGGGAGATAGAGTGCGCGGGAGAGAGACTCAGTCAGAGTTCTGTTTCATTCTTTTATATATGTGTTGTTATATGAGCCTCTTCTGCCGTGATGCGCGTACACGATCACACGAGTCCGTCTAAATGAACACGCCTTATAGGAAGATCTACTGTATCTATCGATAATTTGTGTTTTTGTTTTTTTTTTTTTTAATTCATTCATTTCATAAATTCAGATCATTTGGAAGCCCCTTAAGTATTAAGACAATCATAACATTGTTAGCACAAGGACATCGTTGTTGACGATTCTCCTATTGAATCTCTCAAAGAATTCAATTTAAATGTGACAAGTGTTTTGTGCTTAATTTAAAGAAATCAAAAAACTTAATTAAATTCACACAGCGATTGGAAATTCCTTTAAGAAAAAACTGAAATCGTGAAGGAATCGTGATATAATGACATATCTTACGTATTTTATATATAAACGCCTGAATCGGCATTTATCCATAATTATGATTAGTACTCAGAAATCGTTAAATCTCTCTCTCGAGAAATTATAATCTATGCCTTCGATGCCTTCGGTTTGAAAAGAAAACAATCGGTTTTAATTAGCTAAAGTCACAGACATCTCAACTGAACTGTAAGATGTTAAATTCATCAGCCACTCGGATAAGAGAAAACTACGGACAAGATGAACGTGCAACATTCAAGGGTGTAAACAGTGGTGTTGTGCTAATTTTTTTTTTTACCGGAACGCGTATATATAATTATATAGACAGGGCCGAGCCTGGGTAGGCGGCCGCTCTGTGCGGTGAGTACTAATAATAATAAACTAATAAAGTTTAAAGCATCTACCAATAGTCGAAAACAACATCTGGAAATTCTAGTTCACAAGAAATGTATAACAAAAATTCTTAGCATTAGCCGTAGGCCCATTTGGGTATGGCAATAAACTATACCAGGGATGAGTAACGTACGGTCCGCTTGCATTAAAATTTATGTATGAAATCTTTACTTTTTTAAAATTTTATATTTTTTTCTTCTAAAGTTTACTATAAATTCTCGTTCATCAGAAATCATTTTTAGTTCCGGAACGCGTTCCTGTCCAAAAAGGAAGTACCGGAACGATGTTGCGGAGCGTTCCGGCTCGACAACACCACTGGGTGTAAACATAATTTTTTGTACGGATTTGTCTTTATTATCTATTAGACGTGCGCTAGACGAGCGCTATGACCTTGAATTATGACAAAATGTCGGAAGACAGGCTTTGCTTCAAAGCATCAAAAGTGGACTAAAAGAATCGATGATTGTCTTCAGATCAGTATACATAGGATTCCATTGGATCGCTTAACTAATATAATGCTAATATTCCTGAACAAGATGACAAACATTATCGAAACTTTGCAAAAAATATTTGCATTTCTTTCACAAATGAATAAAAGTCTGCATAAGGAAGGAGAAAAATCCTAAAACGTAAAAGTTTAGAAGTTCAGAAGAAGTTGCTCGCGCTCTAATCCTCTTATCCGATACATTAATAATCGCTTCATCATTAGATGCATTAAGTGTATCAGAAAAGCATTGATGGAATGGAATAAAGAAAGCGTAGAATCATTGGAAAGGCACACTATCCTAGAGAAAGTAAAAGTAAGTACCTTTAACGACATAAACATATTTCATTACGTGTTCGAAATGTGTAATCGTGGGTGCTGTCTCGGACGGAATTACTTCAATCCTTTAGTTGGGAAATATAAAAGGCGCGTAGACGACAATGAAAGAACGATGGAACGACAGAAGCAATTTCATGAATATCGTATATGGCAAATAAGTTGTTCAACCTTCAATGCATTTGCATTGAAGAAGAGAAAAGTGGTCGAACTTTGAAAAAATCTTCAAATTAATTTTAAGATTTTATAGAGGCATTAATTATTTACTCTTTTTCCCTTTTTTTGTTTTTTTGCTTTTTTTTTAATAGATCTCCAATTATTTTCCGCAATTTCTTTAGGAAACGTTTTAGCAATGAAATCATTTGTGTTCATCTTTTGTTCCTTGTTTTTGTTGTTTTGCATAGAGAAACAGGCAAACAAGCAACCAACCAACCAACCAACTGCTGTGGCTACACGGGAGACGAAGCGAATGATTGGCTATTTAATACGCGCATGTCTGTCTAGACAGTAGACGCTTTGTTATTGTACATTTGAATAAAAAAGAAAAAAACAAAAACAAAAACAAAAACAAAAACAAAAAGTGTTGTACTAGTCGTTGTTGCTGCTTTTATTATTTTAATCTTATTCCTTTTGCTTTTTAATGCCCATCGCTGAAAACTGCAGTGTATTAATTTTATTGTTCCGTTTGCAACAAAGATCCCATAAAACGTATGCATATTCTAAACTGATTTATTCAATCATACATACATTCAAAAACTGTTAGCGTTTCGCAGCAAATCTGAAATACAAATAATTAACCGGTTTAACTGTGTCGACCTCTTTCGCGACATACTTCTGTACTTGTCAAACACAAAGTAAGTATAATACGAAATTAGGTTTGACGAAAGGACAAAAATGTTTCCTAAAGTATTCATGATGAATCCGACAAGGACGGATAGACGGATCATGACATATACTTGTATTCATCATACACAGTGAAGAGAGGTTATGAGTCTGATTATCAATCATTCTTTATTGTATTTGACTACAAATTTTCTTTCTTTCCTAAAGCAGGGGCAGGCAGCGACCGATGAGATTTTTCAGAAATTACATTTCTTTTTTTCTTCAAAAGCCCAAATTTGATATCAAAATGATGATTACGAGCGTGGCAAAGTTATAATTAACCCAAACTATTGCTTTGGCCTTGAGTTGTATAGCCATGTTGTGGAGATTTGAAACTTTAAATGCGGTTCCCTTCGAACTTGACTTTTGAAAATGCCAAGCAGCATAAATAACTCGAGTAATTTACAATATCTTTAAAGTGACATTCATTAGTGAATCATTGAAGGGATCGTAAGGGTTAAGCTAATTTAAACATTTTTTCGCTTATGGTCGGAAATTGAACTTTATCAGTCAAATATAATACTGAACATATAAATATCAATATTTTGAAAAAACCTCGAATTGTTTTGAGATTGATGTCAGTTGCCGAGCATCTTAAAGCAAAGATGCCTCAGTCCAATAATGCCTATTCTTTAATATTTTTCAAAAATAACTTTTTTCTTTTTTTTTTTTTTTTAATAAACATTTAAAAGATATGCTTAAAGATCTATCTCCTCGAACATTTTTATTTGATTACATTTTCTTTCACCCAAGATGTTAAGGTCATTGTTCAGATGAAATCGTGAATGGCAATACCATTTGGTTGTTCCTCTTTGTTTTACTTTTCTTCCATTATATACAAATATATGTTTTTCCAATAAAAACTCGTGGTTGGTTGCCTTTTACTTTGTCATGTAAAGGAGTCTCTTACGCTCCTGCTTTTATCCTCTTAAGGGGAAAAGGTTTTGCTTAAAATATCATAGTTTAAAATACTATACCCGCCTTCTCATAAGCAAACAACTTGCAATAACATTTTTTGGAGGCCTCGGCGAGATAAATATCTTAAAGAATTTGCATAATAATTACGTCAATTAACCACGTGCCTCTTCATGGATGATCAAGCGGAATTAAAAACTGGATTTGATGCCGTGCAATGCTCCAGCAAAAAACTTGATAAAGCGCTATTGGCTTTGAAGGTCCGTCGTCATGATCTTGCAAAACGTATACAAGAAGATTCAAATGGCGTTTCTTTAGATGAATTAAATATAAGGCTCAAAGCTTTACACAGTGCCTTTGATGCTTCCAACAAGCAAGTACAAGCAAAAATTGAAGAAAAAAATTTTGATGAAATCTCTCAACCAAATAGATCAAAATATGAAGAATTATGTTAATGTATAGCAACGACGTTAAAAGTGTGCATATCAAAACTCGAACAATTCGAATTCGAACCAAACAGTTCATGCTTCCCATGCGATATTAGCTGGTGAAAAATACGACGCATTGAAAATTTGCCAAAAATCGAATTGCGCGAATTTTCTGGTGATGTTACTACATGGCTAGCTTGGTTCGATGAATTCACATCATTGGTGCACACACAACAATGAAAGGCTTAACACAGTGGTTTCCAACCTATGGGGCGCGCCCCCCTAGGAGGGCGCCATACTGTTGCAAGGGAGGGCATGTAGCTGTTTCCAAAATATCATTTTCAAATACAAACCAAAAAAGTGTCAAATAGGTGTCAAAAAAATGAATCAGCAGTATACGTAATCCACACAATCCTGTGTACAAATGCTAAAACATCCTACTCTTCATACTCTTCTTCGAATCGAAATATCTCGCTTTCGCGTTTGGAGCCGAGTACCGGATGGGGCGTGGAATCAAAAGATAAGCACTTGCAACATCCCGGTTATTCTCGTGCTTACTCGCGCCAAACTCCAGTAAACAGAAGCATCTGATTGTTTCGGTTTTTTTTTTTTTTTTTTTTTTTAAAGGGAGGCGCATTAATTTTTTTTTTAAACTGGGGGGGGGGGGGGGGGGGGGGGGGGGGGCGCCGGTACAAAAAGATTGGAAACCACTGGCTTAACACCTATACTAAATTGAGTCCGGCCGCAAAGGCTCCCATAGCTGGCATAAAAATCATTGCTTGAAATTATGAAATAATATTCCAAAGGCTGAAAGACCGCTTTGAAAACAAGAAACTTATTGGGAATCAGCATATCAAACAAAATTTTAAGATCATTTATGCGAATGATTACGCAGCTGATTTACGAGAATTAATCGATACCATGAACAATCAATCACCTTATAGGTTTGGAAAATATTAATCGTCCAGTTGGATCATGGGACGATCTTATGGTATACATCGTAACATCTAAGCTTGATCCCGATACATTGAATAAGTGGAATGAAAAGGCACCAATTGATCGTTTACCAACGCTCTCTGAATTTATTAAATTTTTTTAAAAGTCGTTGTCAAATTCTTGAGAGTAATTTAAAATCGGTTTGCTTCCACTGTGGTGGTGCTACCACTAGCCGTGCTATAAAGCCAAAAGGGGTTCAAAGAACAGCCAGGTCTTTTGTTAACATTAAAAATTGCTGCAGCTTTTGCCAAAAACCCGGTTCATGTTATATATCGCTGTTCTGATTTTTTAAGCTTATCTGCTGCTGACAGCAGCTTGCACAAAGTACATGCACTTAAACTTTGTGTCAATTGTCTTAAATTCAAAAAACATAATTTATCTGATTGCACCTCTAAAGGTCCTTGTCACGTGTCATGTGGCAAAGACCATCATTCACTATTACATTTTGAACGCCCGCAAGTGGCAAATTACACTGCTTCAAAACATAATCAAATCAATGAAACAAATCATATCGAGTCTGTAGGAACTGCAAATCATAACATGAGTGATCAAGCACAACCTAAAAATTTTGCTGCTGTGAAAACACAACACACAGAACGAAATATAGTAGCTACAGCAATTGTTTGTATTATATTGAAATATAATCAATGCCTTCCCTGTCGTGTTCTATTGGATGGTGGTTCACAAATTAATATGATTTCTGAACGCATGGTTCATATGACCGGTCTAAAGCGTCAATACGCTCCAATTCAATTTCAATGTGCAAATAAAACTGTGTGCGGAACATCAAACTTTAAACGTATCACAAATCTTGAATCGCTGCTTAAACCTTTCTCGGTTACTCTTGAAGCTCACATAGTTGACCAAATAAGCGGAATCCTTCCTGATGAAAGGCTGAAATTGATATACCAGAACCGCAACATACCAGCACATATACCATTAGCAGATGAATGTTTTAATATACCACAACGAGTCGACATGTAATTGGGTGTTGACATATTTTTTGATATTTTGGCGAATGATAAAATTGCCTTAGGACGCAATCGTCCCATACTAACCAATACACGTTTCGGCTGGATTGTCGCAAGGACCCTTCCACACCATGCAAACTCAGTTGCATATGTCAAGTGCAACTCATTACAAATATCTAACGTTCAACAACATGATCTCACCTATCTGATGCTATTCAAGAATGTTCGCCAAAATTATCAGAAGAAGAAGAGCGATGTGAGTTACATTTTTAAAATAATTTTACGTCCGGTTGCCAGACGGACGATTCGGTGTAAAGTTGCCCTTTAAATCATCAACATCGTTATTGGGTAACTCTTACGACATTGCATTTCTTTGATCCCATAGGCTTTCTGGCTCTTGAGCGAAAGTTTGAAACCAATGAACAATTACGTATCGATTACACATATATATATATAAATGAATATATTCGACTTTCACATACGGAAATTGGGCAATCATTTGATTTTTCACAACGTTTCATTACGTGTTACCGCACCACTGCGTACATAAACTTTCGAGTTCCACAACAAAGCTACGCGTCGTATTTGATGCGTCATCGTCATCAAAAAGGACATCTGATAAATCTTTGAACGAGCTTCTTATGCGTTGGGCCAGTAACTTAACCTGATTTATTTTCGGTAGCTTTACGGTTTCGATCTTACACTTACGTATTTACCGCTGATATAACTAAAATGCATCGTCAAATTGTTCTCGATCCTTTTTTATCATTTTGTGTTATGGCGTTCACAAGGCGATCAACCAGTACAGCTATACCAACTAACTACAGTTACCTATGGAACTGCATCTGCATCATTTTTAGCCACGCGCGCATTAAAACAATTAGCTATTGATGAACTACATAATTTGCCGTTAGCTGCAAATGCTATAAACATAAATTTTTATGCAGATGATCTATTAACGGATTGCAACACACTTCATGAAGCCATGCAGTTACAAGCACATTTAATTTCTATTTTATCTAAAGGAGATTTCAGCCGAAACAAATGGTGTGCAAATCATCAAGATTTGATTAAACACATTCCTAAAGAAAATCGTGAAACTTTATTCGCCATTAAAAATTCAAATGCGATCAAAACTCTTGGAATTGTCTGGGATCCTGCAAAGGACAAATTTCTTTACAAGATTAATATAAAATTCGAACGAAAATTATACTAAAAGAACAATTTTATCTGAAATTTCACAATTCTTTGATCCCATAGGCCTAATATCGTCACTCATAATACTGGCTAAAATTTTCATTCAACAATTGTGGCGGTTAGATTTGAATTGGGATGACGAATTGCCCATTAAATACCAGATGCAATTATGTAATTTAATCGAAGTGTTTAGAAGTGGATCGCTTAGCATTCACTCCTGATGCAAAATATGAAACTCATGCGTTCTCTGACAGTTCAGAAAGCGCATATGGTGCATGTGTATGCATCAGATGCAGTGGTGTTGTGCTAACTTTTTTTTTACCGGAACGCGTATACATAATTGTATAGACAGGGCCGATCGTGGGTAGGTGGCCGCTCTGTGCGGTCTCATGTCCCAAATTTGACGACGGGGGGGGGCGATTTCCCCCAATTTTCGCCCGTCGCCAGCATCGGCCCTGTATATAGCATAAAAAGGAAAGGAAACGAAAATCATTATGAAACCCATTTTGTGTATATGTGTATATGTACGTATATATATATATATGTTTATTATAAATTCTCGTTCATCAGAAATCATTTTTAATTCCGGAACGCGTTCCTGTCCAAAAAGGAAGTACCGGAACGATGTTCCGGAGCGTTCCGGCTCGACAACACCACTGATCAGATGTATAAATAACGATACAAAAATAACTTCAAATTTGCTTTGTGCCAAATCAAAGGTGGCACCCATCAAGAAATGTAGCCTGCCAAGATTAGAGCTCTGCACTGCTGTAACAATTGGTACAACTCGTTAAGAAAGTTCAACAAGTTTACGATTTCATACAATTTAACAAGATTTGCTTCTGGACCGACTCAACCATAGCGTTGAGCTGGATATCAGAAGACTCATGCAATTGGAGCATCTTTATTGCTAATAGGGTGGCAATCATTCAACGAAGTTTCAACACGCTCGCAATGGCGACATATTCCATCCAATTTAAATCCAGCTGATATATTATCTAGCGGGTGTGTTACCAGCTAAATTAATGCATTCAACATTTTGGTTTCACGGGTCAAATTTTTTAACGCTAGCTTCGTCCATTTGGCCACAATTGCCATACAATTTAAAATACTATGATAGGAAAAAAATGATTAGAAAGAAAACCTATAAAGATGAGATTAACAACAACAATTTCACAACGACATGATCTCATCATTAGTATTAAATTTCACAACGATTATGCACGTTTGCTTAACACAGTCGCTTACATGCTGCCTTTTATATAATAATTGTAAATTTAAGCGCTAAAAGAAAATACGCTTCATTGGATGCTACAGAACTTGACGCATCTCGCCTAAAAATTATCAAGTATATGCAAATCATTTCTTTTGCATGCTGAAATTGCAGCACTACAAAAGGGTGCTAATCTTAATGCCAAGGGTCATATGCAGTCTTTATCACGATTCCTTGTTAATAACGGTTTACTAGTGTAGAGTGGGTGGCCGACTAAGAAACTGTAGTCTGGACTTCAACAGTAAGCATTCTATACTATTATCAAAAAATCACGCTTTTACGTATACACGTACGTTACGCTACTTAATCATAAAATTAATCATCATCATGTTGGCCCACAAACATTACTAAGCATAATTCGTCAATCTTATTGGCCAATCCATGGCAAGGTTATCTGTCGATCTATATGTCGAAGTTGTGTCTTATGCTTTTCTACGAAAACCATTTTATGGGCGATTTACCTGATTTACGAGTTCAACAATCAAGACCGTTTAATGTAATAGGTGCCGATTTTTGTGGTCCATTTCAAATATATTATGCCAGACGCGGCATTGTTTCTACAAAAGGCTATATATCTGTTTTCATATGTTTTTGTACAAAGAGTTGGTAGAGTGGTTAGAGTTGGTAGATGATTTATCTTTCTGCTTAAGCTTTCTTAGCTGCTTTAAGGCTTTAAGGCATTTCATTGGGCGACGTGGCCTATGCTCAGTAATTTACAGTGACAATGCAAACCAATTTTATTGGTGCAAAAAACGAGTNAAAATGAATGAAATATATATATATATATATATATATATATATATAAATAAAAAATGAATTCTCATGTATTTAGTAGTCAATGATTCAAATTTCATAAATAAATTTTCTCCTTGTGACTTTTAAAATTTTCATTTTAAAAGAAATTATATATTTATACGTTTCGATATTTTCTAGTCGGGTTTTTTTTAAATTTTGAAGTTTTTTTAATTTTTAAATATTATGGCGTGGATTCTAAAAAAATTATATAGTGTAATCCAAAATTTATTGCGCCCGAAAAAGCCGCAAAAACCGCAAAAACGTGTAACATTCAGCGAGAGCACGCTGATGCGGGAGTTTCGGCGTCGGACCGGTCAAGAACCGACAATTGACCCGTTTTTGAATTTTTTGACCGACCTGCGGGCCAGCACCAATTTGCCACAGATAGCCATGCGCAGATGGAGAAAAATGTCCGACGCCGAAAAGGCGCCGTACAAAACATTGGCGAAACGTGCTCAACTTAAACGTTTACAGGCTAAGCAAAACAAGGGGAGAAAAGAGAAGAAGAAATGCTGCTGTTGTAGAGCAAAATCGTTAAAAGAATAAAATTTGTTGTAAATCTATTTGTTTGTAAAAAAAAAACAAAAAACAAAAAAAATATATATATATATATATAGTTTATACACATTCATATTTATCACATCAATCAAATCATCTATATATCGCATAAAATAAACTTTTAATAAAATTGTAATAAAAATTTAAAGAAAAAAAAATGTAATTTTAATAGAAAATGGACACTAAAAATAGATAAAGGTCGAGGGGTCAAGGGGTCGAGGGATCGATTACTACTGAAACTAACGATGTTTTGCATACACAGGTTTTCTAATCGCTAGGAAGGGGAAATTTTAAACAAGAATTTTTCGATCGATTGAGAATCGGAAGTAATAAAATGATTATGCTTTGCCCACATATACCCTATAGTAGATTAAAAACTGAGAAAACTCCGAAATAAAACACTGATAACTTTTCCATATTTTTGCCTATAGTTTTCAATCCCTTGAAGATCCATCGAAATACGATCACGATTGGTTTACTAACATGTCCATAAATAGCGATAATATTTTATTTCCAATCTATTTCCAATTTATTCCGAATTTATTGATATCACGAGGGTGGTGAAGCGCTCGTGAATTTTTGCTTGGAATGAATTGAAAATAAATTGGAATTAAAATTGTATTCATAATTGTCGACGTGCTAGTAAGCTGAGCACAATAAATTATAGTTTGAACAAGAAGATGACCCTAAGGAACATCAGAGTCACTGCTTTTCACAAATATCTTCACGGAATCGAAAGTTATGGACGCAAATAGGAAATAAAAACTGTTGCGTGCTTTTGGAATTTTTCTTAGGTTTTAATGTTTCCGAGATTAGTTAGTTTGTTTTATATTGTAGGCGGGCATATGAATAGATTGAGTCCATATCTTAACATCGTAGTTTTAATCGATTAGGAAATGCCTGTGGCAGGCTTCAGCTTCCTATCTTCATTTTTGTGACTGCAGCGATTTTACAAAATTTATGGGATTGTTATGAATAGAAATAGGCAGCCGCCAAAGAACTGATTATTACACCCTACACCAGTTGTGGTTAGTGTGAACGTATGTAACACGCAGCAGGGCCTAAAATAGACGCTTCTTTTTATCGTAAACTGAACCGAACCTTTCAGTATCGTAAGCTGAACTGATCTGAGCCTGTGTGTCCGCCTGGTGTCTGTCCGTGTAAAATTTCGTTAAAGCCACAAATCGTAATTTTTGAAATATTTTGTTGAAATTTGGTACACTAACGTGCTTTGGCGAACGCTATTCAAAATGTTTTGGATTGTTCAATTTTTTCGACCACTCCCCATAGGAACGTAACGGCCCATTCTGAACGTACTCGTCCTTGCGTCAAAACACGTCACTCTATCAAATTTAATCAAAATATCTGGAAAGTGGCGACCTGTAGCTTGAACACTAATTTAGACGGACGGACAAACGAACAGACAGGCTTAAATCAAACTTAAATTACGATTCTAAATCGGTCGGTATAATAAAAGGTGTGTCTATCTTAAGTCATTCTGCGCATTGTATACGCACTAACTTAATCTGCATCACAAGTGGTGTAGGATTACTAAGCGGGATACAATCATTTTATAGAATGATTGCCTGACTACTTTCAAGATTTTTAGTTATCTTTAGAAAAAATTAATATATTAACGCAAGCATAACGCCCAATACATTCGCGAACTGTAAACTTTTTGTCCATTCCTAATAGTGAACTCCGAATGAGAATAAGTAAATTCTCTTTGCCTTGCTTTCCAGATAGTTAAGAGATCACTTGCCATTATTGTGCATAGTTCATTTAAAGCCTTATATTAAATGTGGTTGGAAAATGCATCCGTCCTCTACCAGATACTAAAATATAAAAACGTATGTATAGGGAAATATGTTGAGAGCTAGATAGTCCGGCACACAAGCCATGCGTAAAATTCTCAAGTTAGACAAGTTCCCGCCTGTGTACCAGTACTCTGCAAAAAATCGTAATAAATGAATCGTTTCAATTAATGTGCATAACGTTTCACAACAACAACTACTGGTACACTTCTTATGTCTATATAAAGAGAAAATATCTCAATATCGGAACACATCTCGTCAACTAATGCCATTAACGCATTCCACAGTAACGGTTGTAGAAAGCGCGTTCACCAACACATGAATTCATGTCAACAGCAATCAGGAAGAGAGTTTCACTGCACGAATGTATTAAGATTTTTTTTTTAATCGCAATCATGTTAGTAGCCAATGGAAGGCATTTATTTCTGAACAAAATAAATATTTTCAGCTAATCCATGGTATTTGTAATAATTGTCTGTTTCACACAAAACATTGTGGTAGGGTAAGGCCAAGCATTAAATACTCTAAGTTATTTTATGGTTATTCATATACCGGCCTTTCAAAATAAGGCGTTATATGGGAAGTGGTCGAAAAAATGGTCCAGTCCTTGGATCAAAACATGTCAGAGCGCCAAATATCATCAAAATATCTAAAAAATGACGGCCAGTAGTTTGAACACAAGAAAACAAGACAGGCGGACAGGCAGACGGGCAGACGGGCAGACAAGCTTAGAACGCTTCAAAAGATGACTAAGAAAATGATTCGGAATCGATTCATTTAGTAAAAAGTGTAAAAGGTGTATTTCAACTCCTTTTGAGTATTGTATACATTCCACAAACTTCATATAACCTGGCACCACAACTTGCGTAGATTATAAAGACGAGAGGGTTGAGTAAACTCTCGAGTGAATTAAGCACACAGTTCACGCGAATCTCGGGCAAACTTTGTTTAAATTTATATTTTCTATAAT
This sequence comes from Glossina austeni, assembly GCA_000688735.1. NCBI lineage: Eukaryota > Metazoa > Arthropoda > Insecta > Diptera > Glossinidae > Glossina > Glossina austeni. The sequence continues at coordinate 1,148,695 of KK502431.1, read as the reverse complement.
TAAAATTCAAAAAAAGTCCCTACGTCACTAGTGATACAAAGGTACATTAAGTTTGTGCGGAGGTATGCAAAATCGAAATACAGCATTTTTTTATTTTCTTGTCTGTCTGTCTGTGTTATTTTCTGGTGTTCAACCCACAGGCCGCAATGTTGGAGATAGTTTGATGAACACCGACATGTTTTGGGCGAAGGACAAACGCTATTGTAAATATTTCGGATCGAATTACTTTTTCAACCATTACCCATATAAAGCCTTATTTTGAAAAATCGTTATATTCATAACCGTAGCATGATGTATGGCATGTAATGGTGAGCCGTGGCACACTATAGCGTTTACTTTAGCTTAGTGTGTGCTTAAAATTATGCTTGATAGCCTCTTCAAATATTTGTATCCTTTTGTCTTCGCTTCCAACCAAATAAAGAAAATGGGTGCAGGGGCTTATCCCTTTAAGTAGGGGAAAGTCAATTAAGAAATAAATTAAATAATTAAAAAAATAAGAAAAAAGATATATGCCTTACATAAACTTCTTACGATATATAATCTTTATAACCATCACCGAAGGATCAGGGGTATATTCATTTTGTCAAAACGTTTGCAACGCCCAGAAACAAGCATCAGAGACCGCACAAAGTATATATATTTTTGATCAGCATCAAAATCTAAATCGATGTAAGTATGTCCATCTGTCCGTCTATCCCTCCATCCGTCCAATTTCAAATTTGAAATTCACCAAAACATATCCGTCTGTTCGTCTGTCCATCTTACTGTGGCATTTGCCCAACTTTGCAGCATTTGTAGTAAACATTCTTCCGTTAGCGAAAATGGAGATATCGCTTACAAATTAGCAAAACAACTTGGAAGTGACTTAAACTTTTCCAAGCACAACCCTACAACGCGCACACGCCTATGCGACAAAAACTTCTATTTTGAAAACAGAAGAAATCAACTGGGCCCACTCCATATTATCAAGAATGCGAATTTTGTTCTTTTATCTCTTTTATCCTTTTTTGGGGTAAACGATGATGGGTATAAAAGATTCAATCGGAATTTAATTTTCTTACTTGTTTGTATTTAAAATGAACAATTTCTTTGAATTCTCTCGGGAAGTATTTTAAGGGCATTATATATATATTAGTGTTTTGAGCGAATTTAGGATCTAGATTTGATGAATGCAGGTATGTGTCAGTCCGTCAGTTAATTCGTTTGTTTTATATTGTTTCAATATATTCCTAATATATGTATATAAATATATATATATATATATATTGATTGTGGATAGATATCTAAAAATTTTTCCAATTTGAATTAAACTTTTTTCTCGCTTTTCATACATTCGTACAGTAATTCATTATAATTCTACCTGAACAACAATTTTTTCATTTATTTATTTTCTTTTTTTGTTTTGTTTATTGTTTTAAAATTCTCTGATTTCATTAAACAAACTGCAAATGTCTAGCCGCTTATTGCACATGAACAGTACACAGGGTAAATAATCAACTTATAGACTTTATTAAGCTTATTGAGTATAATAATCACATAATGCGGGCACGTGTCAATCCCAGTTATGTGAGAACAAAGTACAAGATGTATGGCAATAGGAACGGTATTAATAATAATAATAATAATAATAATAATAATAATAATAATAATAATGATAAAAATCAAAATAATAATAAACAAACAAAATAAAAGCAATTTGAAAGTATTTATAGTTGCCTTAAACGAGAATAAATTGTTTAAGTTGATCAGTCTCTATAGCTATAAATATAACTGATTGATTTTGTAAAAGATTAAAATCTAGTGTTTGTAGTTGTAGTTAGTATCTAAGGGCAGACGAAATCATTAATAAACACATTTAACATATGATCCTTAAGTGAGTCCCGCTAAGAGGAAACTATTCGATCAATCGAGAAACGTTTTAATGCTTGCTATCACATATCAGAAATTTATCAATTTCTTTCTTTACCCATTTATCAGTGCTATCTCGAAACTAAAAATTAATCTATATCGACTTTTTTACGATTTCTTTTTTTTTTTTTTTTTTTTCTTTTGAAAGCACAAGAAAATCCACATACATCTGTTTACCTGATTAGAGTGTACTCGTAATTATTGATTTGAACAGCTTCCCCTCTTCTTTTTGCCACTCTTTCTACCCTTTTGCAACTTTCTAGTTATGGTATTTTAATTTTAATTTTTTTCTTAATAAACTATTTAAAGTCTAGACATAGCTTAGAATAATAACAATACGCCAACAGCTAAAGAGACAAAGAGCATAAACAACAAAAAGAGGCGCACATACACTTATATACATATATACATACATACATACATACATACATACATACATACATACATACATACATACAGACATACATTGTTTATAAACAATAAAAAAAAAGAGCTTCACCATAAAAATTCGCTACTTGAAACTCTAAACAAATATTTGCGCACACGGATATATGCATACATGCATATGTACATATTTGTGAATTATAAATTCATATACATTGTTGGAACGTGTCGGGTGTATACATACATATATATTTGTTGTTGTTTTTTTTCATACTTTGTGACTTGTGTTAATACTTTGCTTAATAACGGTTAACAATGAGAAGCAGACAAGAGCGTAGACAGACAATAATGTTTAACATCGTTTTCAGATTTCTTAATAAATTTGTTTTCGTAACGGCTTTTCAAAGAAATATATTTAAAATATTTTTTATTTATTTTTTTTTTTTTTTTGATACATATAGACTCTTATATAATAGTATTATAACTTTATCTCAAGGGATTTTCGTTACATTTTATATAGAGTTCATAAAATTTAATAGGAGTACAACTTAATGTTTTAAAGGATTTACTATAAAAAGCGTTGCCATAATCTCACCACATCTCTTCACATTAAAACGTTATTGTAGGTTCAAGATTTCAGTACGTCGGTTTCA
>KK502431.1:1122176-1145262 GCA_000688735.1 Glossina austeni | reverse complement strand
TAGTTTGATGAACACCGACATGTTTTGGGCGAAGGACAAACGCTATTGTAAATATTTCGGATCGAATTACTTTTTCAACCATTACCCATATAAAGTAAGTAAGTAAGTGCTCAGTAATTTACAGTGACAATGCAAACCAATTTTATTGGTGCAAAAAACGAGTCGCATCAACTTTACAAGATCTTTAAAAGTACAGATATTATATTTAATGAATGTGCTTCGCGTGGCATAATTTGGAAAACGATACCTCCACCATGGCCTTTGGGGGGCTGCGGTGAAGTCCACTAAATTTCATCTAAAACGGTTACTACAAGATGCGAAATTTAAATTTTTGAATTCAACACATTTTTAATACAAATTGAAGACCTATCACTCCCGTGCCTGAGAGTCCAAATGACGAACCAGCTCTAACGCCTCGTCATTTTATTATTGGCTCCGCTTTAAAAACCATACCTAATCCCGACTTAAGAGATGTGAGAGAACGTGAGCCATTTACGGCCTTATCAAAGATTGCAATATTATCTGCAACAATTTTGGGACAAATGGTCTAAGGATTATTTACACAGGACAGATGGTCTAAGGAAACAAAATCGAACTAAGTGGACAAAAGTTTATATGTCATTAGCGGTTGGGGACGTTGTTGTTGTAGAGGAAGACAATCTTTCTCGTCAAAAATGGCGCCTGGGTCGTATTACTGAAATTCATCCTGGTAATGACGGAGTTGTGCGGGTTATCACTGTTAAAACATCCAGTGGCGAAATACGTAGAACTTCTACTACTAAGGTTCGACGTCTACCTATTGAAGGGACCGAGTCCATTCAAGGGGGCCGGGATGTTCAGACGAAATCGTGAATGGCAATACCATTTCGTTGTTCCTTTTTGTTTTACTTTTCTTCCATTATATACAAATATATGTTTTTTCAATAAAAACTCGTGGTTGGTTGCCTTTTGCTTTGTCATGTAAAGAAGTCTCTTACACTAATGCTTTTATCCTCTTAAGGGGAAAAGGTTTTGCTTAAAATATCATAGTTTAAAATACTATACTCGCCTTCTCATAAGCAAGCAACTTGCAATAACAGTCATAGCTGAGTTATCCAATGCCGAACTTCTACTTTCTGTGTTGCTCAGATGATCAGATGAACATGACTGAACTCACTGAGAGTTTTAGTTTAATTAAAATATCCCCTTTTTTTGACACATATGTATATATAAAAGGATATGTATACATATTTACGTATATATATATATATATATATATATATATCGATATATATATATATCGATTTTATTATTTTCGCTGGTTCGCGATAAAATTTAATATACTTAACTGAATCTACATGTACATGTATACGTATATATATATATATTCAGTTAAGTATATTAAATTTTATCGCGAACCAGCGAAAATAATAAAATCGACTTAAAATGCCAGAAGCATCTCTCATTATATATCTATAATGGCCGATAGGTGTTTCTTCACGTTACAAACGTTATAACATATTCAGTATATTTATATCTTATAAATTGTGTAATATGAAAACACATGCGCACAAGATCTTAGAGAGTAAAATAGTAACAACAGTCAACAACGACTTGTAAACTATAATTGTTCGGCAAAGGTACATATGCGAAAGTTCTATAACATAATAAACTTGATCGGGTCTATAATGATCTCATTATGACTCATAATGTGTACCATTTTTATGCGGGCATTGAACTTAAGCGTTGATTATCTCAAATTTATTCCAACCCCATCTGACAAAACTGGGCATACGATCAATGAAAAGCACTAACAGAAGGCGCAACGAAATGGCTAAGACTTGGGTCGGTCTAACCGATCGTCAATATCGTTCACACACTACCAAATGTGAAACAATAATGCTGAAGAATCGTTATTTAAATTCAAGCAAGCGTTAAGAATTCGAAAAGTCGAAGGAAGTCAATTATATCGATGGGGAAGAAAAATTGAAAAGGATGTAAAGATAGTTAGGCTTGGAATACCGCATCAATGCTTCAAATACAGAAATACAGAGGAGGTTTATACAGATGTTTAATAAGGATTTCATCAAACACAAGACAAGTTTCAACAATCTATGGCTAGGATTAAGGATTTAATTGTCCTTGAAATAAATCAAAGTTGAAAAACGTTTTCAAGACCAGATCAACTCTGTAAGGAGAAGCAAAGTAATCATTAAATCTCCAAGAACCGCCCTGTAAATTGAAATCATCAAGTGCTCTAACAAAATCTATAGGTGTAAAGAAAGTGAATTAAAAAAAGAAAAAAACATTGCATGTCAGGGAAGCAATACATACGAGACATACGAAGTGCGAGGAATTTACAAGCAAGTTAAGACCATTATATACCATTAATATGGCTATTCAATATCTGGAGATGTAGAAAATTGATATGAATGAGTTGGACAGGTATAGACAATCTTCAATTAGATCTATTCTATGATTCTTGTGAACCTGCGATACATTAAAGCAAGTTTAAACAAAGGCAGGGAGGGCTTGAGTCAGATTGGAATCCCTAGGCTCTCAAAGCACTTTGATAACGTTCTGTCAAAGAGTAGTGACGGGTCCTAAACACAGGCTCAAAACTAATGTTAACAGGTAGCAAGAGGTGATCGCATTTATATTTAAAATTTCATATCCCACAGGACACAGACACAGGATTTGTTTTCAACATAGATACGTATATGATATGTATATATATATATATATATATATATTATATACGATATGTATATAATAAAAGAAATATCATATATTATATATTATTGAAACAATGGAGAGGAAAAAAGCTGATGGCGGAACTCTTATCGAACAGAGAGAGAAAGCAATCGCTTGTGACGATAAAGAAAAAATGCGTCTGTCAGCTGCTTTTGTGTATGAAATTCTAGTTCATAAGAAGTAATATTGAAGACAGAGAATGCAGTATGAGATCGTTTGATCTGGCGGTGTCAAACAATCGGAATTCATAAAATAGATTGGGCGTTGAACAAACAGAACCCTTCACAATTCTTAGATATTTTCTTCATGTAGACACGTATATGAGTTTATCGTTGTTGTTGTTGTTGTTGTTGTTGTTGTTGTTGTTGTTGTTGTTTAATTCCATTAGCTTAAATTGTGATAAAACATTTGATTGTTATAAACGAAATTTGGCAGTAAATTGCAGTGCAATATTTATTTCATTTGAATCTCAACATATCGTCAGTCAGTTATTTGATGCTCAGTTAATAAATTAAATTTTCTCAAAATGATTAAAATACGAAGCAAAATATTACCTGAAAACGTTTATATATATATATATATATATATATATATATATATATATATGTCGTGTTCGGAATATGATTTCAATATTTATTAATAAAGTCATGTCATAAACTTGTTACTATATTTGTACAAATATTTACTTTGTGTTTAATGTTTATTGTTTCAAGTTTATGTTCACTTGAAAGATAGCAATTTTTTAAAGCACGTGGCAAAAAATGCATATAATTAAAGCAAAATTAATATCAAAGCATCATACGCGTGTAAGAATAATGAATTAAATATTTTTGACTTAATAAAAAAAATAAAGTTTATCATGAGACAATTTACGAAATGTCAAAAAAGTTCGAATTTACGTTGAATTTTAAGACGAAAATTCATTTCAAGCTAATCTTAAATGACAATGATGATAGATAAACTCTAAACAAATATTTGCGCACACGGATATGTGCACACATGCATATGTGTGTGCATATTTGTGAATTATAAATTCATATACAGTGTTGGAACGTGTCGGGTGTATACATACATATATATTTGTTGTTGTTTTTTTTTCATACTTTGTGACTTGTGTTAATACTTTGCTTAATAACGGTTAACAATGAGAAGCAGACAAGAGCGTAGACAGACAATAATGTTTAANAAAATGAATGAAATATATATATATATATATATATATATATATATAAATAAAAAATGAATTCTCATGTATTTAGTAGTCAATGATTCAAATTTCATAAATAAATTTTCTCCTTGTGACTTTTAAAATTTTCATTTTAAAAGAAATTATATATTTATACGTTTCGATATTTTCTAGTCGGGTTTTTTTTAAATTTTGAAGTTTTTTTAATTTTTAAATATTATGGCGTGGATTCTAAAAAAATTATATAGTGTAATCCAAAATTTATTGCGCCCGAAAAAGCCGCAAAAACCGCAAAAACGTGTAACATTCAGCGAGAGCACGCTGATGCGGGAGTTTCGGCGTCGGACCGGTCAAGAACCGACAATTGACCCGTTTTTGAATTTTTTGACCGACCTGCGGGCCAGCACCAATTTGCCACAGATAGCCATGCGCAGATGGAGAAAAATGTCCGACGCCGAAAAGGCGCCGTACAAAACATTGGCGAAACGTGCTCAACTTAAACGTTTACAGGCTAAGCAAAACAAGGGGAGAAAAGAGAAGAAGAAATGCTGCTGTTGTAGAGCAAAATCGTTAAAAGAATAAAATTTGTTGTAAATCTATTTGTTTGTAAAAAAAAAACAAAAAACAAAAAAAATATATATATATATATATAGTTTATACACATTCATATTTATCACATCAATCAAATCATCTATATATCGCATAAAATAAACTTTTAATAAAATTGTAATAAAAATTTAAAGAAAAAAAAATGTAATTTTAATAGAAAATGGACACTAAAAATAGATAAAGGTCGAGGGGTCAAGGGGTCGAGGGATCGATTACTACTGAAACTAACGATGTTTTGCATACACAGGTTTTCTAATCGCTAGGAAGGGGAAATTTTAAACAAGAATTTTTCGATCGATTGAGAATCGGAAGTAATAAAATGATTATGCTTTGCCCACATATACCCTATAGTAGATTAAAAACTGAGAAAACTCCGAAATAAAACACTGATAACTTTTCCATATTTTTGCCTATAGTTTTCAATCCCTTGAAGATCCATCGAAATACGATCACGATTGGTTTACTAACATGTCCATAAATAGCGATAATATTTTATTTCCAATCTATTTCCAATTTATTCCGAATTTATTGATATCACGAGGGTGGTGAAGCGCTCGTGAATTTTTGCTTGGAATGAATTGAAAATAAATTGGAATTAAAATTGTATTCATAATTGTCGACGTGCTAGTAAGCTGAGCACAATAAATTATAGTTTGAACAAGAAGATGACCCTAAGGAACATCAGAGTCACTGCTTATAAACTTTTAATAAAATTGTAATAAAAATTTAAAGAAAAAAAAATGTAATTTTAATAGAAAATGGACACTGAAAATAAGTAAGTAAAAGTAGTAAGTAAAACTATTCATTACTATGTCTTAATAACAATTTTACATAATGTACATACAAAATGTCGGATACAGGTATATACGATGCAACAGAAATATTTCATCAGAATAAATTCATCTTTTACATCGATAAGCAAATAAATGCTATGGTATGATGCATGCTATGTATTTATTGTCTGTTGACTGGTGAACGCCAACAATAATGGTAAGAACAACAGTTTCAATAGGAAACACAATGAAAGCAATAACATATGGAACGAATCAGTAAAAAATTCTTCGAAAAAAGTAAAAAGAGGAAAGAGTTGAATGTCGGCTTGTCTAGACAGTAAATCTACTGTTTGTGGTGTTTACAAAAGCGCAAAAGACACTAAAACTAACGGAAAAATCTAGATGAAGTCAAAACTTTACAATGGATCCAATGTGTATACATTGCAACAGCAACAGCAACAGCAACAGCAACAGCAACAGCAACAGCAACAACTACTACACACAATAGCACCATCATCATCAGCATCATCAGCATCATCGTCATCGTCATCATCATCATCATCATTATCATCATTATCATCATTATCATCATTATCATCATCATCATCGATAGAAGATGGAAGCGTAAGCATAATTGTAATTCATTTATTAACAGAGTGATGACACTTGAACATAAAAGGACTCTTTCTAGTGTGAAATATAGTTTAATGCAACACAAACGTGTAAATATCAACTTAACAAAGAGAGAAAGGTAGATGAAGTGAGGTCACATGACAAAAGCTAGAGAGAGAGAGAGAGAGAGAGAGAAGGAACGGAATATAGAATAAGGAGGACCGTGAATATGAGAAAGTTTATTAAGGATACAGAATGGCTTGAATGGTTACAGCAGCACTTTATTGCATTGCAATGCTTCAGCATATGCTACCCAAAATAGTGAAGTGAAACTAAGTAAAAGTTAGTTAAATAGTTTCAAATTGAAAAGTTAATGCTAGCGAAAGCATTTGCAGACTTATGTATTTGTGTAGATCGATTATATATATATATATATATATATACATAGTCACATAGAGCGTAAAAGTTTAAAATGGGAAACGTTATTTTCCATATGATTTCCATATGATGGTTCGGGTTGTAACAGTGAATACATATTTGCTACATTCCCATTTCACTTATGTGTTACAAGTTTTTGTGAGAATTGTACGTAGACAAGGCGGTCGTTTATTCTGGTTAACTATGCCCTTATATCTGATAATATTACATATATTTACATGTAAAATTATTTAATACAAGCATTTCATTTATACGCCAGTAGGATACATCCAGACAATAACTCATTAAAGTATTTCCATCTAAAATTGCAAACATATATACCTTAGTTGCCTGCTTGACTTTCCGTAATAATATATATGTCTATGTAGGACAGACAAACGAATACTTCTCTCATTCGCATCATGTAAAACTAACTTTTTACCACCTGCCGTTGTATTGAGGGAATGTTATCGCCCCTCATAGACAAAGTTTATTTAGCTTGGTTCGTAAGCGTACGCATACGATTACGACGTATATAAGAATATTTATATCTATACATATATTAATTTTTGACTACAATGCACAACATTCTTCGTCATTCGCTCTCGGCGTTAACGATACTACGCATGCATTATATCCCCCTGTAGGCAGGCGACAATTCATTTTTCCAGTTTGGTTACATGCGTTGCCATAAATATATGCGTGCGAGGGGTATGTATGTGTGTGTGTGTGTGTGTGTGTGTGTGTATGTCTTTGTGCTTTTGCCTAGATCAACTATTTGCTGCTCAAACCCATCCCATCCCTTTTTAGTTGATGAGATTTGTCCCTACATATCGTATTTGTGCCGATATGTGATTGTGCCAATATCTCTGCGTCTACGTTCAGCAATTTGTCTTTTGAACATTCAATGTCAAAATCCATAGAATCATATTCTGTTATGTTCTGTCTGTTATTTTTTGCGTGTATATAACATACGTTTGCCTTGGTTTTCAAAAATACCAAAAAAAGTGTTGAAATTCACTTTTTCTTTGAATTATTTGCGCGAAAGTTCATTAAATAAAGCACAAGATCTCGCGATATGCGCGAGTATGTTTATTCTGCTGCTATGCTAACGCAGAATATATTAAACAATAAAAAGAGATTTAAAATGAAATTAGGGAGAAATTGTGTACTCGCGTCGATGCAAAAGACATAACGGCCAACCTGTGCCATATATTTTTAGTAATTTTACGTTAATTTGAGCGATTTTATAACTGTTTAGTGGCATACTTCAATTGATATATAATCTTAATCTTTAAAAATCTACTATATTCATGTCTTTATGCCCGAATCTAATGTTCTTGTACACCTAGTGAGCTCGATTTTGCTGATCAATACAATTGCTTTTACATATAAATACATTTTATGATACTGTAGACCGAAAGAAAAAGTACGCTACGATTGGAATAAAAGCAATTCTTTGCCATTATAATTGTACATCGATTCAATCTGACAAAAGAAAATCTATTTCGAACAAACTGTTAAGCATTTTATCCAGAAACCTCTTAGGACACGCGCTATATATTATTATGTTAACAAAACGATAGCTGCATAAAAATATTTCGTTAAATTTGATTCGTAATAAAATTTCCGTTCATAATAAGAGAGAATTGAAAATGATGTTGACATGGAATGGGAAAAAAAGAAAATTATTTGGAAATTTTTTGTTCATATTTCAAGTAATGAGAACGCATCCCCCCACCCATCCTATGGACTGAATGCACAACGGAAATGATTTTGAATATTAAGATGATACGCCTTCACATTGGTCCTTGATTATGACTGAAGACGAAGAAAAGACCCTAGTCGAGCCTAACCGCATCAGCTTGAAATTGCGGAGATCAAACATACCTTCACATTGACAGACCAAGCGGTCCGAAACAGTTCGCTAGATATTTTTACATTCTATCGAACGTTTTCCAAAAATAAACATCAATCTTCCAATCTTAAATATCTCCAGAACAAAGTCCAACGCTAACGAGATTAGAAGAAGCAAGTTTAAGATTTTTCAACACAACATGAAATAACTTCAGATATTCTTACAATTTCTGGTACAGTATAGTACAGTAAAGGTTTGTAAACTCTAGCTTTCCTAAAACTCTTTCCGATTTTCCGACATTTGCTTCTGCGCTCAAAGGCTTAGCTGATCGTAATTTTTAGAAAATCGCTAGCTTAAGCATTTTTTTCTAATCTAATTTTTCTCTCGATACAATTTCTAGACCTACGCATTGAACTCTCAACTCAACGCAAAATGATAATTAAATAAAAAATTTGTTTATTTTTTTTATATATTTTTTAAAAGAAAATTACTTAATGAAAAAAACCGATTTTTTATTAACAATAACTGCACAAGAATAACAAAAAGTAAAAAATAACAATTTATTTAATGTTTACGTCTAGACAGCCAAATAGACCTGCGTGTGCTTTGCGCAACTCTGTTTGGTTATATTCATTGCTATTACTGGCTAAAGATATACTAAGTTTGTTACTGCGTTGGAGTGCCCGTTATATGTGTACCCTTATAAAGAGAATGCAAATTGAACAAGGCATTGAATATCAACTTAACGGAGATAATCGATGGACATCGTTGAGGCTTCTGTTGTAATTTGGCGATAACAAACGGGACAATATTTATTGCATAATTTTATTAGCATAATTTATATAATAGATTGACGGGAAAAAAGTCTTATAAAATTTCTCTCTCTTCTTCTCTCTTCTCTACCACTCTCTTTTTCTGTCTCTCTCTCTCTCTCTCTCTCTCTATCTCTATCTCTATCTCTCTCTCTATTATATATGCAAAAATTTGTTCCTTCAACCGATAATTTTGCTTATAAAATGCTCCGATCTCAAGCTATAGGCTAAACTCTATATGCTTAACTAACTTATTAAGAATTTAAAATTGGTGAAGAGTTTAACTAATAGGATTACTGAATCGATTCGATGAGTATTCATAATTCGACCTACGGGGAATCCGCATAACTTTCTCAGAAAACTTTTCGGTAAACTGTATGTTTGCTTTCCGAAGTCGCATATGAATGAAATGACTGAGTGAATGTTAACGTTATTCAGTTTTTTATGACTTTTCTGGGTTTTTTTTTTTTTTGAATATTTCACAAAAATGATATGACGACATCATCGTGTCTTCGAGTTGTTAATGCAAAAAAAAAAAAGAAATAAATAAATAAAATAAAGAAACGAAAAAACAAACGCTGGTCGTTATGAACTGGTTAGTTCATTTTGATGTTATTCACACATTCAATTTTCACATGAATTTTTACCTTTTGTTGCCCTCTTTTCAAATTATGCAATACACGCAAAAAATTAAAAAAAAAAAAAATAATATATATATATATATAGCGCTAGATACGATTGAAACGCAAAAAAGTTTTATTAAAAAAAAAAAAAAAAAATTCAACTTATTGACAGCAGGCACCTGTCCAGTCAATCATGCTGTTTGTATCTAATCATTTGACTTAATGTGAAAGGTTTTAATTAAAATAAATCATCGAGATTGTCGTCACCATCACCGTCACCGTCACCATCATCATTGTCATAGTTTTAATGAATAATATAAGAAATGTAGCGATCGACAATATTGCTAACGAAACGTTTGACTGGGTACTTATCGTCAGAAAAGTACCAGGAATTATCAATTCAATCGTTTCGTTTCACTAAAAAACTATCAAAGGTTCAAATGGTATATATGTCTCTATATATATATATATATCTGGGGTTGGGTTGATAACTCGTTTTATTGTGTTTTTGATCATAACCAACGCGAATATAAATGGATGTTATTGAAGGAGATTGAAAGGTACTTTCGTTTCATATGTGAAATATTAAACAAGCAAAAACAAAAACAAAAAAATGTCATGAAAAGGTTAACTAATACGCAGTTCTTCAAATATATTCGGCCCTTCCACTCATCTAAAACACTTCTTAGAAACGTAGAATTTCAGGCAGAATTATTGCATGACTTCATCAAATAAATAGGCTGTACGTTGAAGAGATCATATTATCATTAATTTTAATGATTAAATAATGAATTTAAACAAGTCCCTATACTTTTTTAACAACAATAATATCTACATAAACATGATATTACTGAGAAATATTTTTTTTAAGTAGATTAAATAAATAAAATAACAACAACACAAATGCTTGCTCACATACATATATTTAATCAATTAATAAAAATGCTATTTTTACTTTGCTAATACGAACGGACGGACAAATATGTTATTTTATCAATGTATTATTGTCTTTAAAAAATTACGCTTTTCTGCTACATCTTTAAATTATATTACACATACAACTACACATACAACTACCCACACTATATATTTATGTAATATATAGATTTACATATAACATATATATATTTTGTATATATATAACATATAGATTTACATACACATATATGTGAGTTTTTTTTTTTTTTTTTGCTCAACGAGCAGGAGGTAGAAAATCTTCGGAAGATACTGCTGGTTCTTAGTAGCAGCATGCACGATTCGCCATCCATGGCGCTTACGTACTAAAAACTACCCCCCCACACACTTCTTCTACTATTCTCCTCCGCGGGACCACCGTTAGGTATTAGTTCGCAGAGGCTGGTTATAATTAGCAGGCTACCGATGGTGGCACCTCAATGGAATACACTATTGGCTTCCACTCCCTCTGCTCTCCACCCGCTGTCTTTCAAGCCGTCGTAGTTCTTTGAGCACTCTGCTTACAAAGTCGCCTACTGTGCTCCAGACATCTTTACTGGCACTTAACCTTGCCAATATCTCACTTGGCTTTATTCGAGGTCTGTCATTCTCAAACCTTCTGCAGCGAAAGATGCTATACTCAGCATCTTCATCCGTCTCCGGGCATGCCGGACAATTCGGCGAGTTGTCGTGCCCGAACCTGAACAGATACTTTCGAAAACAGCCATGACCAGTCAGGAACTGGGTGAGGTAGTAATTCACCTCACTGTGTGGCCTTTCGATCCACTGCTTTATGTTTGGGATAAGAACGAACGTCCGTCTTCCTTTCGTTGTTCTTTCCCAACGCGATTGCCAAGCCTTAATCGACGCTAGCCGCACTTCTTTTTTAATGGCCTCATGGGAGGGCGCGATGATGCGGCGCCTTTCGTGAATGCGCCTCATTTCGTCTGCCAGGATGTTGATTGGCATGGTGCCAGCAATCACCACAGCAGCATCCTCCGACACTGTCCGGAATCCGCATATCTGCCTTAGCGCACTAAGACGATATATTGCCGCCAACTTCCGGTACACTGCCTTCACTGTGAGCGCACCGGCCCAAACTGGGCTACCGTACATAATGACCGACGTTATCGCCGTGGCAATTACTTTTCGATTGGTGAATTTCGGTCCTCCGATATTTGGCATGATCCTTGCTAGCGACACCTGGATGCCTCAGCCGCATACTCAACGTGGTGTTTAAATTTCAGTCGATTGTCGAGCATTACTCCCAGGTATTTCAGGGCGGGAGATGACTGCACCGTGTGCTGCCCGACTCGTATGGAGCATGTTTCCACGCGCTTCCGGCTGCTTATTAGCACCACCTCAGTTTTATGTTCGGCTAGCTCCAGCCCCATATATGTGAGTGTGTGTAGTTTTATGTGTAGTTGTATGTGTAGTTGTATATCGCAATAAAAATTCAAAAATTTCTCGAGAGATACAAAGATGTTTTATTCGAAGTTTTGTTCATCACTATTTACCCGATTTTTCGGGCAGTAGTAGTAAGTAGTGATAAATTCCGTGCGGAACAGACAACGTTTCCAGGCTCTGTTCAAAAAGCCGATTTTATGGTTGTAATCATAAGAATGTTAAGGTACGAGGCGTTAAATCGCGACCTTCAAAAAAAGAAATGTACGCGAGCTCCCTGAAGTGAAGTGTAAGTCAAATTTTAAAAAATCTTTATCTAATCTATCATTAAGTGCATTGACAAAACTTTGTAAATAATGTTTCGTCTAATTTTGTTAATAAAGTCGAACTCTACTCACACAATCCAATGGTATAAGGTTTGTATTTTTATCCTTCTGAGTGGCCAAAGAGCTAACTAACAACGCAATTTTCGCGTGTTCAAATCTCAAGTGCATTAGAGTAATATTAGGAAAAATGTGTAAAACGATCGAAGGCGTGTATTTTTGTTTGTGCATTTGTTTTCGGTTTTTCCCCTTTTTTTTTTTGCTATGCGGGGAATCTTCGCGTCATCTGTATCATGCATTATTCGTCACCCATGCCGCGTATGCATTACAACTATTTCCCATGCACACTTCGTCCATCATTCTTGCACGTAGACTGGTTGCAGTAAGTACGCTACGCCTTATGGATGTTTAATGGATTGATTTCTCCCGCCCCAAGTCACTTTTCCAGTCGTCGTCATCAAGTTTTGCCCGATACCTCATATGCTGCACTTTTCGGTCATGTGCTCCTTTATCCCGTGTACACCGCAAATCTTGGACAATTGAACATTGCATGTTTAGTATATATATATATATATATATATATATATGTGTAGGAACGCATGAACATTAACCAGATATCAAACATACCCACAAACCGAACGAATTATAAGTAAGCTTGATCAGAGTGCATGCATATGTGTGCACATTATATCCGATCTCTGCCTGAGTTACATTTTTGTTCGAAAATGAGAAAAAGGCCAGCAATTCTGATAATTTCAATAATTTCCAAACTCTTATTGATCTACAAAAATCCACAAAATTGTTACAGCCTAAGTAAGACTCATCGGTGTGGTTTCGCTTTATAATGTAACATAAAAATGACATGAATATTCAGTTTGGCATTTGGGTCTCGTCTACGCAAAATTGTTTTGAATACAAAACATAAAAATTTTGTGAAATTTTTTTTTTGTTTTATTTTTATTTTCAAAGTTCTAAAATTAAATTGGAACACAATTTACACTTTGAACTGCAAATAAAATTAAAGAAGAAAACGGGTAAAAACATTATAGTTGAGCAAGGCCGACTATTCGATACCCTACATCACTTCACCTACACGCACGCATTCACGGAGTTATTCAGTCGTTTTGGAAATGACGCACTGAAACTTACACATTATTTTCATGCAAAAGCACGCTTTCCAAGGAGCAGTCTCCTTATATGGGATGACATCCCACAAATACACTTACATTGTTCAAATTCCTAAGAGTATTATAATGAACCAATTTTCACCATGAAATATTAAAAATGATGTCTTTTTACTATATAAAGATTCCGTTTTAATAGGAACGATTGATTATATGAGAGAGGATTCAACAATTTGCCCCAACCGAACCAAACTTTTCATACGAATTTAAAATATCGAAAGTAGAGTATTGCAGAGCGAATTTGTTTTTTGAGAAACTTTGAAAATGTAACGACTTTTTAAAATAGAACGTTATATGGGGAGTGATCGGTAGAGTGAACCGATACAAGCGATTTTGAATAGCGTTCGTCTTTAGGTTAAAATACGTCAATGTATCAAATTTCATCAAAATATTTCAAAAATTGCGACCTACAACTGCGCTTGAGCACAAATTCACATGGACAGACAGACTTAGATCGATCATAGAATTACTTTCTGAATCGATCGGTAACACAAGCCCTCTTGCGTGTTACATTATTCCGCGCAAACTTAAAATGGTGTAGGGTATAAAAATGTGTAAAGTCTTTTCAGTGCGATTAAGAAGGAGAAGACAAAAAACTAAAAACATTCCTTCAAAGATTTATGATGTCGTCTCTAATATGGTGGCCAATAAAGATTTTTTCGTACATCCTCACAAAGACAAATGATAGTATACTAAATCCATCATAAGGTTTACGTCATCTGATAAACAAAAATTCGAAAATCATAAGACAATCGTCATCACAATTAAATTTCGGTGCCACTAATTGTCCATATGTTGTACAAGTTGTTTACGCTCAAAACATTTTCTTAAACTATAAATCTATCGAAATCAATATTTATTTGCGATTAGTCCCTGTACGGAAACTCGTCGCAGTGAATTCACTAATGTTTTGAAAGCAACGAAGAAAGCAAAAGCAAAGAAAAAGGGGAAAAAAGTAAATGATTTCAACGCAAGCAAAGTGGGGCGATGGGTATTTAAGATTCGCCCACAAATGAAGAAATCTAACTCTCTTATTAGTTTCTTTTCAAGTTTTCTTGTTTGCATTTCCGTCGTTCGTCGTGTACATAACTTTAATGGTGTCTTCATTTGGTTTGGTTTGAAAATCTGTGCTTACTGAAATATGCACATAAATCTCAGGCAGTGACGTTGATAGCCGGGCAATAAACTACCAAAATGTCAAATAAAAATTTGCATTAGAATTTTGTTAAAGAAGTAAACAATGGACAGACACAAAATGAAAATGCATAAAATATTTTCAAAAAAATTAATTTTACAACATATCACACTTGCAATCTAACTGTTTTGTATGGCAACCGTACGAAAATAGGTCCCAATGTATAGATTCATAAATACGTGGTTGTACTAAACTGTAGACCGATGTCCGCAAAAGATTCTAGAGTCTCTTCAAGATTATTTTAGACTACAAAACAACACACAGTGGTGCTCGCAAAGTCGCTCAAGTCGTCGTTCGGACGGAATGTTAATATTATTACTATTACACTTGTATTTCTATATATATAGTATATATAGTACATAGTATATATAGTATAGTATATAGTATATATAGTACATAGTATATATAGTATAGTATATAGTATATATGTAATAGTGTATATAGTATAGTATATGGTATATATAGTACATAGTATATATAGTATAGTATATAGTATATAGTATATATAGTACATAGTATATATAGTATAGTATATAGTATATATGTAATAGTGTATATAGTATAGTATATGGTATATATGTATGGTATATATGTGTATATGTATGGTATATATGTGTATATATGTGTATGGTATATATGTGTATAGTATATGTATATATGTACATAGTATATATAGTATAGTATATAGTATATAGTATATATAGTACATAGTATATATAGTATAGTATATAGTATATAGTATATACAGTATATATAATATATAATATATATATACTATCTAGTACAATACTATATAGTTCTACACTATACTAGTACTATATACAACTATACACTATATATATAGTAGTACTACTATGTACTAGCATATATATAGTATATTAGTATATGTAGTATATTACTATATAGTACTATACTATATATACAATATATTGTACGACTAGTATACTATAGCGCTATATAATAGTAAAGTATAGTGCTATATATATACTATATATAAATGCTATATATATAATATTTACTATATTATACTAGTACTACGTACTATATGGTACTATACAATATATACTATATACTATACATACTATATACTATATACTATATATGCTATATACTATATACTATATACTATATATGCTATATACTATATACTATATATGCTATATACTATATACTATATATACTATATACTAGTACTATATTAGACTATTCTATATAGACCATACTTTATAGAACTATACTATGCTAGTATATATAGTGTAATACTACACTATACTAGTAATATAGTATAGTCCCATATATTTTATATGTAGTAGCATAAAATATATAGTACTATACTGCATATATATATATATATGTATATATACATTGCATATGCAGTACACAGTACTATGCTAAACTAGTGCCATATAGTACTATATATAATATAATATATATGCTATATATCGTATTATTATTACTATTAACTAGTGCTATATAGTACTATATATAATATAATATACATTCTATATATCGTATTATTATTATTATTATTATTATTATTATTATTATTATTATATTTCTATTATACATAGAATTTAAAGTCAATTTAAGTCAAGTTTATAATAAAAATTTTACAATTGTGATTTTGATAATAAATAGCGAAATTGAAAATATTGAAAAAATGTTTGCACTTTTTTGAGATAATTGCGAGTAATAAGTTTTGGATGGCAAGTTATATGTTGGGTTAAATTAACACCTTTCAAGTGTTATGTTAGCGTTTTGAAAGACAATCTCAAGCCGTTTCCGTTTCAAATCGGTTAAATGTACCGCAGTTCGTAAATAATAAGCAAAAGATTGCAATTATTATCATTAGTGCGTTTCAGTTATTATTTCTTGTTCTGAGATGTGAAGCCTTCAAATGACTTAAAAGTAATTTTACGTAAGTAAAAATTTTCTTAAATGCATAGCGAACTTTTTACTTCACTTGTAAGCACAAGCGTATAAATTTAATTATATAACTTATGGCTAAGAGTTAGTTAAGTACTAACTATTTGCCGGATCATGTTTTAGTATTTGCAATGTTGGCATTCGCTTGATTTCGGTGTACATGCATTTTGGTTTTGGACGGCAAAACTTGAAAAGAAGGGCTAAAGTAAACGACAAAACTGATAAGAGTCGATCGGGTCGGCAAATATCACAGAAATTTCACAACTGCCACAAGAGATGAACGCAAAACCAAAGACATGTAGAAAAATAAAACCCACCACAAGTCAAATGGACGGTTGAGATGAATACGCAAACATATATAGGTATATATATATATATATATATATGTTTGTATATATATATGTGTACTTACATAAATGCATATATTTATATTTAAAAGATGTATATGGCGCACAAGTAGACATTACAATATATTATTGTACAAACATATACATATACATATGCATGGTTAGAATTAAGCTCAAGAGTTTTGCAAATGCATATTTGTTTCTGCTTCTTTTTCATCTGTTTTATTAAAAGCGAAAACAATAAGAACAACACCAACAGCAACAACTATAAGTACAACCATTTCAACCATTCAGGATGGTTAATTCCATCGGACACACACGTACAAACGTAAAAACCTACAAACGTACAGAATAATATATGGTTAGGTTTTAGATTGCATTGCGGTTTCTTGTGCTTATAAAGAAGAAACCGCTTTGTTGCCATATAGAGAATTTTTTTTTTTTTTTTTTTTTTTTTTTTTTTTTCTTAACGCGTCTTTTTTCCATTTTTACAAAGTACTGAGAAGCTTAACACAGGTGTGTTAATTACATTGCGAAATGTTTGCAATTGTTAGGTTCTCTCTTAGTTTTTTTTTTTTTTTTTCAGCGTTTTTTGGTTGGTAGTTTTTATGGTTGCTGTTGTTGTTATGCTTTTCTTTTCGATGGCTTCAAATAAAATACACGCGCGGATGTGTCACATTTTTAAAAAGCCGCCTGCCTACTTATCTGCCTTACGTTTGCATTTGACTTTAATTATAAATGTGCACAAAGTTGAAAAGGTTTCACTCTCAACTTTCGGCTTTTCGGCCATAGTTAAATAAATAGTCAAGTATTCTCGCTTGCATCGTTGAAAGCCAAAGAAGAGCCGTCAAACGATTAATGCTTATTTCCCTGGTTTTTAATTTACCTGCCTGCGTGCCTTCCTGCCTGCCTGCCTGCCTGCCTACATACCTACAGCACACATAGTGTATATTAACACTAAATGCATGACGATGGTCAAATGACCCCTAAATAACCTTTGAGTTAAAAATTTCTTTCTAGAAAACGCTATAATATCAAGTCATCTTACTGTAACTCGACGAATACTTTACTTACTATTCTATTATTTATCCAATATATTTATATGCTACACCACTTGTGGTATTTATAGGGTATATTAAGTTTATGCGAACGTGTGTAACACGAAGAAAACACTTTCTCGGCCATTCCTCATATAATGCCTTATTTTTAGGAGTCGTCATATACAATTTTTTTTTTCACACTTCTCGAAAATTTGATGAGAAAACTTTGTAGCTTTGTAGCAACTTTTTGAACCACCACACTTATAAAGAAAACTGAAATTCATATGGCAAAAAAAAGGTGTAATTGTTAATGCGTCATGATGAACATCAGGCGATAATGTAAATTTAAAATAAAAAGATTTGGACCATCTCGGCCTGATGTTTCGACCCTACCATATATAATTAAGGGTTTCCATGAAATTTGATCTTTTGGAGAGCAGAGAAATCTAACCTTCAATATGTTATGACGAAAGTTGATCGATCCATTATAGTGATTTGATATAAAAATTAACTCTACAAAATTTAGACCATTCACACCTATTTTTGCATACTAACTTATATAAGGATTTTCACGAAGATTTTTGTTTTTGCGGAATATTAATATTTTATCAAAAAATTAACTGTGCTGAATTTTGAACACGTACCTCAATTTTTGAATTCTTGGGCACAAACATTCTTGCGGGAAGTCAGCCTGTATTTGCAAAGAGATCCAATATTAATATTGAGTTCATATAAGAATAAAATGTAACTTTTGCTTGTCACCATTCCATACTTCTCCATCAAAGCCAAGATTTTATTGTGGTAAACGGAAAGGCAAACTTCCTCAGAGTAGAATCGAGTGCCTTCCTCACCTTTCAAACTCCTCTCCTTCTCACAACTTGTCACCATTCCAAACTTCTCCATCAAAGCCAAGATTTTATTGTGGTAAACGGAAAACTAAACTTTCTCGAAGTCGCAATCTCCCGAATACTTCATTTGACGTATGAAATGAAAATTTTATTTCCTATGAAAAATTTCAGACAAATAATTCGTCATAACACAAATAAACGTCATTTACTCAAGTCATAATTCGAAAAACACGTGTTTGGTGGCTAAGCCGCATGAATTAACATCTCTGAGTTGAGTGCTTCCAATACGTGTCGCGAACATATCTTACTGGGTTTATGACTGAATGTTGTCTATTTTCATACTATGGCAGATTTTTGAACAGCGAACTGTTCACATCGCTTAAGTGTTGTTAGTAGCGTTTGGTATTAAGCGTTTCACCGCACTTTAGCGGCTAATAACATATCATACACTTCTAGTCTTCTTGATATTTCGATTCTATCTTCCGAAAAATGTGAATGGTGTGATGGGAACTATTGACGAATTTTAAAGAAATGCGCTTTCATCTTTAGTACCGGTACAAGACCAAAGCAATTTAAACTTTTGTAGTGTTCTCGAAAAAAAAAAAAAAAAAAATGCACTTCGCCGAATGCTCTGTTTTTGGCAAAAAAAACTCGATATTTTTGTGCGTTAGTATTACGGCTACTCGTTGCTAACAGATGTTAAAGTTATAAACAAAAAAAAAACACAACTCCAGACCTATTTGCTCTTCACACGTGACATCATCCATTTTGTTTCGAGAATTGTCATTTCATTCGTTGTAGAGCTACTAAGCTTTATAAAGCTGAGACTTTTTGGCCACAATAATTTGCTCAAACAAGAAGTAGAAGAGTTCCAAGTTAACAATTTTTAGTTGTGAGCCCGACATTTTATTTATGACGAAATAATACGGAAAGGGCGAGTGAAAATCCCATTTTCTTTGCCAAAAACGCGATAGCGTAAGGAAACACCAAAAAATAGGCCTACTCAGCAAAGGCATTTTGAGCGTTAAATTACTTTCGTTCAGTCTTAGTCTTCCAAAGCAAAATTTACATTTTTATACCCATCACAGTAAGATGCGGTTATACTCATTTTGTGTTTTCCCTTAACGTATGTAACACCCAAAAGAAAACTTCAGCTGTTGTATATCAGACGTCACTTGAAAAGCAGAATATGAACTAAGATTTAAAAGAGAGAGAGAGAGAGAGAGATTTGTGCCCTACAGCGTTTATGGTACAGGGTACACTATGCTTGTGCGGGTCGTACGAAACAACCACAAGGACCGAAGATCGATCCCCCTCCCCCCTTTTATTATGCCGATGGATTCAAAATCATTTCCTGAATCAATGTAAACTTGTGTGTCCGTCTATCCGTCTAATGCCAGTCCAGGTCGCAATTTTTGAGATATTACGATGAAAATTGGTAGAGTGACATGTATTGACCCATTGACAAACACTATTGAAAATGGTTCGGATCGGTCCACTTTTTCGACCACTCCCCCCATATGAAACCGTATTCCGAAAATTCGTTGCATGCAAAAATTTGCAATTTTCAAAATTTCTCGGCAAAACTGGTTGACTAGTAGTGTTTCGGCATTCTAAATTGATATGAAAACTTTGGATCGGCTGTGGCAATTTTTTGAATCCCCTCTCATATAACCGCTCCTACGAAAACTGCAGCTTTATATGGTAAAAAGGTCGAATTTTCAATATTTCATGGTGAAAATTGTCTCTTAGTAATAAATTGACAAAGAAATCTACCTTACCGAATTTGGACCACGTAGATCAAATTTTGGAATACCATCGCATATAAAGATTATGATGAAACGTAAACCCTTATATGGCAAAAATGGCTTAATTGTGAATTTTTTTGTGATCAAAATTTGTTCATGATAATTATTAAGTAATAAAATTAAGCGGATCAAATTTCAATCACATGGATCTATTTCTTCGCCACACTCCATATAAGATATCTCATGAGTAGTAAGCTCTGCGAAAAAAGGCTTAATTTTTAATGTTTTATTATTAATGCAAATTAGTTCATAGTAGGGTTTCAACAAAAAAACAATTGACAGTAGGCAGTTTGGATCACATAGGTCTATTTGGTTTCGACCTCTACATGTATAGGTAGGCTATCACGAAACGCAAACTCTTATATGGAGAGAAAATCTAACCAATCTTCCAATATGCGGATTTACAGGCAAATTATTGTTTCGTATGAAAATGATACGTACCTAATGGTGTATTATTATCAAAGCGAGGGAATAACTGTACTAGGCGAAGGGATCGGTGCTGCTTTATTGAAATTTAACAGAAAACTTTAAAACCGCATCTAAAGGCGTTCAAGTTTCTTCCTTTTTGTTTCCGAACATCTGTCTGAAACAGAATTTCATTTTTCACAATTAGAAATACTTTAAGAGATCTCTGAAATTGTAAATCGTGTACGCACTTATACACCCATGCAAAACTATTCCGATAATTAACAATAGCAATTAATTTGTAAGAGGCTGAAAAGTCTTGCAACTATAGCTTAAAATGTTTATTGTAAGATAAATATTAAAGTAAAAAAATAAGTAAAAAATATGATAAAGCATCTCTCATGAATAAGGTAAATGTCATAAATGTCATTGTACTCATCACGTTGTGTTACAATAGTTAGTCTTAAGGGCTTCACCTATCTAAACATCTTCACCTATCTACATATATACGTATATCTCAGGTGCAATTGTACAGACAATTACATAACATAATCTTCTATGACCTCTCTCTCTCTCTCTCTCTCTCTCTCGCTCGCTCGCTCGCTTTTAATAACTATTTGAAATGTAAATTTCTTTTTTTTGGTTTTCACTGTAAAAAGTCTGATAATTAATATAATACGAAAAATTGAAATTGCATACCATCTAGCGGAATGGCAACAACAATAACAAATAACAAAATCCATAATGCTTGAAATTCATTACAAATTTCCTAAGAAGGTAATCGAACGATGGATTTCCAAAGTTTATGTCTGCGCGTTTGCTTGTCTTTTTAACTGTCATCTAGTTTCGGTTTCATGTTTGATTATTTTTTTTATTTATTTTTCTTTTATTTTTTTCTTTTATTTTTTTTACTCTATATATATAAATGTGTGTGCCTCTCACTGCGTGTACAAGATACTCTTCAAAATGTTTGGATCTATATCAGCCTATATATTTTATTACACGTTTAACGAACATTTACAGATATCCGATAATACCTGTGCAGAGTGGCAAACGTTAAAATAAAATAGAAACTAAATTGAAAGAAATCGCGAACAAACGCATATATAAACGCACAACTGCATGTACAGAGAAGAAAAAAGAAAAAACAGTTAAATATTCCAGCAGACACCGGAGCAAAGCATCAAATACGAAATCGAAGCGAAAACAATGACATACTGTCGGACACATCGTTTATGTCGGTTGTTGTGTATGCTGGATTTTTATGTATATGGGTACGGATGGATATACGTATATGTGGAGATTCATTAGATTGTCGGCATTGCCTTTTAGCCAACCATTACAGCAACGCACATAAACCCAATTGATATGAAAAAGTAAGACACAAAAAATAGTCTAGACATTGACTAGACTCTATAAAAATAATTATTATCGGTTACAATTTCTTTCGTCGTTTCTATCGTTGTTTTTGGTTATAACTACCATTCATTAGTTCGTTTCATTCGCTCTTGTTCGTTCGCTTACCATAATCGGCACACTTTTATGCTCTTCACTGAGCAAGCTTTGTGTTATAATTCCTACCCGTATATATATAAAAATATCTATACAGATATATATATATATATATATATATATAGACAGACAGATATAAGTTAAACATAATTAGTGTCTGTGTATTATGCGTAACGTAATTATTATTATAAATGCATAGATATCAACTCTTGTTATTGTTGCTTTTATTCATTTCATGTTTTCATATGCAACGACCAACGACGTAAATATGTCGTAGAAATTTCGCGAAAAGAAAAAATGATTATCAAATAATATCGAGATTTCAGGGTCTAATTGACCGAGAGAGTGGATAATTATAGGGTGGGCAAGAAAAATTCCCGCATCTCTCTATTTCGCTCTGCGTTCCTTTCTTTCTATCTCTCCTTTCTTTCTTTCACTTGCTCTCTCTTTCTCTCTCTCTCTCTCTCTCTCTCTCTCTCTCTCTCTCTCTCTCTCTCTCTCTCTCTCTCTCTCTCTC
>KK502431.1:1077188-1122076 GCA_000688735.1 Glossina austeni | reverse complement strand
CTCTTCTCCGCTCTCTTCTCTCTTTCTCCCCTTTCTCTCTCTCTCTCTCTCTCTCTCTCTCTCTCTCTCTCTCTCTCTCTCTCTCTCTCTCTCTCTTTCTCTCTCTCTTTCTCTTTCGCATAACATACTGATCATCCACGGAATCATCTATTGAATCACCTATAGATTTATTTATAGAATTACCTATAGAATCAGTTATGGAATCATCCATAGAATCATTTATAGAATGATTTATAAAACTTAAGTTTAGATGTTTAGATGACCATGATTTGGAAATGTTTTACAATAGAATTTCTATGCTAATGACATGGAATGTCCTTTTTGAATAAAATTTCTACTGAATCCTTACCGAGGAAATTTTGTGGGGAAAAAGTTTGATTTGCATTTCGGATATATTCGAAATTTCGTATCAAATTTCCATTTAGAGAATTTCTGCTTATAACGATGATGATAATGATGAATCTATCCAATTAGCTAATCAGTGTTGCAAGGCGTCTGGTTGCAATGCCAAACCATTTAGGTTTAACGATGATATCCTATAGTCTAAGCTCCTTTCGTACAACTATGCGCCAATTACTTATTCCCTATGGGGAAAAGTTTGATTATCTGTAGTATTTCAATTAGGGAATTGATAACTAAAAGCAATGGATTGTGAAATCAACTTCCGTGACAGTTGTAGAGTAAAAAAAAAAATGAACAGCCAAATATACTTTTTATCTTTTTAAACCTAATAGGTTAAGGTTAGGCAAGGTTAGAGTGAAAAGAGAATAATTTGTCGTTATGTAAAACACACATAACCCTTACATTATAGAACTAAATTTTTATTTATTCATAAATAATGTTATCCATAATATATATCTAAAGGACATGACGGTTTAAAGTCGCCTTCAAAATAGTCACATAAACTGATAGCGCTTCAAGTTTTTCATCGAACACGCGATAAGTGCACGAGGATATCTCTGGATTGGACTTAATTGCTTTATAAAATATACGTGTCACGTTCATTTCTTCCGATATCTTCAGTATACGCAGTTTGGACATAGATATTTATACGATATACGTTTCGGGTGTTTTGGAACCTGCCGTTCACTATACAGCAAAGAGTAAAGAGATGGATGTCGTTTACGTTTCCTTCTTTTGCGCTCGATTAAACTGACAAAAAAATGCAGCCGCAGCAGTAAGCTCTGAAAGAAAATTGAAGGGGGGGCCTACGTCTGTCCGTCAGCTGTAGACACAAGCCGGAAATTGACTTTCAACTTGGCGTTGGACCTTCTCTGCCAAATAAAAATTATTCTTCAGATCTATCCCCTGCTGATTAGCACTGGTGCCGATCGATGCAATCATTTTCAGATGATTAGCAATTCTACAAAATTAAAGATGTGCGAAAATGGTACAACGACTGTTACATCTCAAAATCATGAGTCTTCTGCCGCATGGCATTTGCAAGTACAATAACACCATAGACAACAATGCTGAAGAATTTCGATTATTAAGCTTCGGAATAAATATCTTTTTAAAAACAAATTTGCAATTTTATTAAACATTATAGAGAATTTATTTGCGCATCCAATATACATAAGTGTGTATAATACATACATATATATATATATATATATGAATATATATAAAAAAAAAAAAGATAATGAATAACAACTAAAAAAGAAGAAGATCGGGCCTACCCATATATATGTATATATAGCTATTCATCCGTTCACCCATCTATCCATCGATCCGTACATCCATCCATCCATTCATTCATCTATCTATCTGTCCATTTTAATAGCAAATCAACACAATCAGAAACACTGACAGCTGCAAAATGTCAAGCACATATATAATCCAGCCGGCATAACTATATTAGCCAACAATGCAATAACAATAATAGCAACAACAACAAAAATAACAACAGCAGCAATAAAGAAAAAACAATAATAACAGCAACAACACCTTTCAGCAACAGTTTCTTTATTGTCCATAAAGGCGGCAACAAAACCGACCTAAGCACACACAGCGCAGACAAGGCAAATTGTGTCTAGACATAAAATAACAGTATTACAACAGTAGGGCAGCAGTCTGCTAAAGTTGAGTTTAACGATGAAGCGTGTGAAAATGTGTTGGCAATTGTGGAAAAACACTAGAAAAAAACACGTACATTGCATACAATTTTTTAAAAAGTTTTTACTGCCTTTTATTAGTCTTATGGCCACTGGCTCAATTTATAAGTAAGAATAAAATGAAAAAATATATACATATAAGTAGGAAAGAAAAAGAAAGACAGACAATTAAATGCAGAGCGAAAGAGAAATAGAAAATGAAAAAGAACTAGAGATAGAGAGAGACGGACAGATAGAGAGAAACAAAAATAACAACTGCCCTCTACACTAGCAATATATCCTCTGGCTGGAACGAATTATGCCAATAATGTTCGCTTATCGTCTGCTCAACAGTGAGTTCGGCATTATATCAACAAAGAGGACTAATGCAAAGTATACGTACGTACACCTTTGTCCTTTTGTCAATTGCGACCACATTTAAATAAATTTCTTAATGGCTCTGCAAAGGTCGGAAAAATATTATATCGTATTTTGTATATTGTAACGTGTAAGGTGTAAGGTGTAACAAATGCAATTATGGTTTAGCTTATAGCAACGAGCCAGTCAGTCGCTATATCAATTTTTCTTATTTAGTTCTTTGCAGTCTTATGTAAGAATATCCAGCAAACGACATTACGAAATACAATGTGTTAAGATAATAGATGATTTATATTATATGTTAAATCGCCATATAGAATATATAATATATCGGTAAGAAACAGATTTCGAGCTCGGTCTCTTTTTCGGTCCCTCTTTTCGCAAATTATTAACTCATATATCCTTTATATGAACGGAGTATGAAGAAAGCAAAAATTACTTACTGAAATTTTTAATAATAAACAAATTAAAACACTTTAAACAGATTAGGTAGATTAGCCGACCCTCGCGTCATCTTGCGTAATTAATTCATTCATTTCCACATCAAAAAATTATATAATCTTCGTTGCAAGCTTACATAAGGGTTCTTAGAGTTTATCAGATGTATGATAAATTGCACTATTTTGTCGAAATCACGTAACGAGCAAGTCGAAAACGATCTTTTAATCTCCTCAATTAACGGTAACTGTCACTGGGTTTTTTCAGTAGAACATTTACATTTCTGACGTCACAAATATTGAATGTTTCAATTACCTTACGAATAGTATGCTCAATAGGTCGATTATTTAATCATAAATTTACTTCAATAAATTCAGATTCAGTATTCATATGATAAATTGAGACAATTTCTACAAAAATCTATAGAGGATCTTAAGAAAAGCATTGTTAAGCCGTGACGCTTAACAAAAAAAAAAAAAAAAAAAAAAAAAAAAAAAAAAAAAAAAAAAAAAAAAAAAAAAAAAAAAAAAAAAAAAAAAAAACAGAAATAAAAAATACTCTTATTTGAAGATCCTTTATATGCTATTGACTAACCTAGAGTTTTGAGTCGATTTTGTCTTGCCGGCACGTTTGTCGGTCCATATGTCATGCGTTGTTGAAACCTCTCATGCAGATGCACATGTGAAAGACGATGATGAATGAAAGACGATTAGAAAAAACAAACTTAGAAGTTGTAGCCTATTGCGATCTATAATCTGGAGCAATTTTCTATATCGAATAATTTACCACAAAACGAATACAACATAACTTTTCTATATATATATATTTTTTTTTTTTTAATTATTTCATATCTTTTTCTTTCGATAAACGTCACAACATTATTGACTACTTAAAGTTCTTAGTTGTCCATAAAACTACTTGCACAAAATACTCTTACGAATGAGTGTTTGTGCGTGTGTGTGTATTTGTGCGCATATACTCAATGTCTGTCAAGTTTTCATTGCTGGCGTTCGTAGGCAAATTCCCTCATGTATGTGTAGTTGAGATATTGAATTAGTAAGTACTCTGGCACATTAATTTGTCTGACTATACTCAATTGTACGTCGCTGCGTATAATTATATTCATGGCGTGGATGATTATCAAATTTTAGTTATGATAAATTTGCATGTCTAGCCGACACAACTTGAAATTTTGTTATTATTATGCAATCGCTTAAACAATAAGCTTTTCTACCGTTTTTTTGTTTTTCCAGAAAACCTAACAGAACGATTATCGCCATAGAGCAGTTCTTGAATAATCTCAGTTCAGATCTAATATTGAATACATTTGTCAGAGCAGTTAAGTTATACCATTTGATCAACAAGGCATACAAGTTGCAAAATACTTTTTTACCTATGGACGTATAAGCGAAGTTGTAAAATTAATTTTCCCCTTTACCTCCACGTAAAACTATTTTATTCTATGCCTTCTATCAAATGCTAGATCAAGGAAAAGTTTTGTGTGCACATTTTTCCAATAAAAATATCTAAAGAGTCGCGTTACTTTACTAATATTAGGTCAAGCCATGGCCCATATGGACCACAATGAAGAAAAGGCTTCTGTTGTTTATCAATTCAGTCAAAGTTCAGTGCGTTTTGAAAATGAGCTAAAATTCTTGAAAAAAAAAACAACAAAAAAACAACATTACATTTTACAATATCACTGCGACCAAGACGAGAATGCTTGGCAAGGTTTGTGAAAAAATTCATCATGTTTTTGTAATGAGAAAATGCTTTCTCAAAATCGACGGCACAAAATTGATTTATTTTTTCTCGCTTTGGAATTTCCGATATTAAAGGGGCTCCGTGTTCCAGTTGACCCATCATTTAGAACCATTCTTGAAATTTGTCACAAAAATTTGGAAAGATGGGTAAATTTCCTTTGGTAATATCGCTGCGAAACTGAACGTTCATCAAAGTGAAGAGATATTGAATATCGCATAAATGAAGAGCGAAAAATTTTGTAAAACAAATTTCTCTCCTTTTATCGACCGAATCGATCAAATATTATCCACTTTTATTAAACTAAACATATCATCAAAATGATATCGATTGGCCGATGTATTGGTCAACCAGCTACTGACAAAGTGTTGTGTGTATACTTAGATTAGTTTCAAAGCTTTTACTTCTCTCTTTGTACTTTTTGTATTCCTAGGATCGAGGCATTCCAGAATCGATCACACCATGCATGTCTGTCATACTGTTCATCTGTATTTGTCCGTTAAAAGTTTTCAAAAATTTGCTTCCAATGACCAAACGGTATGAATTGTGAAAAAATCAATCAAAGTTATGAGTCATACGTGAAGATAGTTTAAAAGATGTACTGAAATGATTACAAAATAAGCGATTTCCACTTTTATTTATCATAATATCATATAGTTGGAGTTGAGACAGTCACTACCACTACAATTTCATTGAGCAGGACGCAGCAGCAAAACCATTGTTACTGTCTTACTTAAATTTCCCTTTAAGTGCTTTCCTAAAAAAAAAAAAAAAACGACGAACCGCGTACAAAAAGTAACCTTGGAATTGAACAAAAATAGAGCGAAGAGAGAACTAGAATAGATTGATAAGAGAACGCATTCAGTAGCAATGCATAATGACTTGGAAAATCTCAAGCAGTTGGTGGTGGAACTCAGAAAAGTCAGAAAGCTGAGTAAAAGCGATGACGATTAATTATTAGTTCGTACCGGAATGTACCGGAAGCATTCTTGTTATCAATTGAAGGTCAAAAGATACAATTGTACGATTTAGTATAAATTATAAGAAACTCAGTCAGATGATCCTAATGAGTGAGGCTTCAATCAAATCAATACAATATCTTCCTCTTTTATAAGCCTAGAAGGTGCTTAGGAGGGAAGGACAAAAGTGTTTTAGATTTAATTACAGAGTTTCACGGCACATATTATAATTTCGGAGTAAGGTCGTCAAACGGTAATTATTTTGCAATTTAAAGAGAAAGGCAATCATTTCATCTACAGGCTAAACGTAGCAATAAACGAACCCTTCCGATTTACAATTGACTAAATACGTAGCAGCAATGCTTAAAGTATGATGTGGTTACACTGTAACAGTCATGTTTAATTATTCAAATCCATGTCATGTCTTTGAATAATTTTATGCACATATGAAATGAATCCAACAACAAAGATAGGCCGGGTGAGGGCAAAATTCATGTTTAATATGTATGTGTGTAACACTTGTTTGTCTTTTCTTTTTAGTTTTTTAGAACAGAATAAATTTCTGATAAATGTACGAATGTAAGCGAAATGAAACGATTTATTCCATGGCAGAGAAGAGAAAAACATAGAAAGGACAATAATTTGAAGAAATAAAAAAAATTTCTAATTACATGACCATCCATCCGTCCACCTGAGGGTGCTTGCAAATCTGTGCAGAGAAATGGTAATGATCTGAATGCATTTATTGATAAGTCAGCCACTTAGACCACAACGGCAACTAAAGCCGTAAGCCGACTAAGTAATGTTTCATATGACGAAGAAAACCGAAATGTGGACACCGCAGGAAACATCCAAATGTGTTCATCCGTCGA
This sequence comes from Glossina austeni, assembly GCA_000688735.1. Taxonomy (NCBI): domain Eukaryota; kingdom Metazoa; phylum Arthropoda; class Insecta; order Diptera; family Glossinidae; genus Glossina; species Glossina austeni. The sequence continues at coordinate 1,115,575 of KK502431.1, read as the reverse complement.
TGGCCGAAACAGTGGTTGGCATTTAATTTAGAAACTGTGATAAACAGCATTGCGAAGCGAAGGGGGGGGGAATTCTGTAACGTAACAACAAAGTAGACGTAGAAGTTGATATTTAACTCGTGGCGAAGTTTGGATACCCATCATGTCGAGCATGTATACGAAGACATTTCTTAAACTAGAAGATTGATAGCAAACCGATCTATCAGGCAGACCGATAACCATACATCCAATCAATGTCCGTTAGCCATTCAGAATAGAAAAATTGTTTCAGTTGTCTGTCCAATAATGTGTCGAAATTTCTTACGTTAAACCTACGCTTTTCTTTTTAAAGCTTGATCTGAACAAAGAACATCCCTGAGAGAGATTTTATTCATCTTAGTTCGAGTAACACTATTGTACAATAGAAGAAAAGATGTCCAATACCATCTGTCCGTAAGTATTTATCTGTGAAGTAAACCTTAGATGATCGATTTGATATCTAGTGAGTGGCCTTCTGTTTTTCAGTCTTACTTTGAAGGGCCGACAATCATGAGCAAAACTACTCTGAATTTCTATGAAATGCTTATCAAGAAATGTGCTCCAAAAATGCCTCTAAACTCTTCTCACAGAGCGACATAATCAATCGATTATATTTTCTAGCCGGGAATATGAAAATTAAAAACAGCGTAAAAAATCAAGTCGGTGACATCCATTGGCATCGTAAATTGTCTGGTGGCTGTCCTAGCAGCCTGCTGTTTTTTGATGATATGTTCACTCATTCTGAATACAGTGTATGTACATATATATATATATATATATATATATGCATATATTTGATTTTATTTGTGCTCTATATGTCGTTAATGCCTGCACCGCACATGCTTGCACGGTACACAAAAAACAACCAGCCATCCAGACAGTCAACCCAACCACCATATCATGTAATGTAGGCTCCAACAGCGTCAGACTGTCTGGTATGTCTACATTGGTCTGATTGCTTGGTCTGGTTTCGTTTCGTTTAGTTTTAATTCTGTTTAGTCTGGTGCATAATACTCAGAGTGACAGCGTGTGTGCACAATTGTATATGCGTATGCATGTGTGAGGTGTATATAGTGTCAGTGCTTAAATAGAAGTAGTAGTAGTTTTTATATATATTATATTTTACAGTGCACAGATTTTGTGATGTTATATACTGATGCTCTTATATATGTATATGTATGCAATGTGTCTGTCTGTCTATATGGATTTAGTATAACTTATAACAGCAGGCGTCCATACAGCTCAACATACAATCAACAGCCCATACAAAAGATGTAGACAGGCAGGAGGACTAGCAAACTGTATAGTTCGACAGAGGGACAGACGAAAGAACGGAAAGATATGCACACACACACACTATAAAATCAGACAGATTTACTTTACTCATGCAATTCTTTTTTTCTTTATTTTCTTATTTTCAATTATAGAAAAGAAATGTGTTCGCTGTAGGGCGAATTTTGGACACCACCATCAAAGGTGAGTAATAATAATAAATATCATTGAGTTTTCTATTAATTGTCGACTTACCTGTTAGTAGTTTGATCATGTAAATTTTTCATGTTCTCATTATCAAGTTTCCGATCGAACTGTTTCCGAGTATTAAAATTGTTTTCGAAAATTTTAAATTTGCTTACGAAACTCTTTCACTATACTTCATTTATTATCTTTCTGAGGAGCATAATTAAATCGAATTAGAATCTCAAATAGATCAAGAATAGATCATGGAATATATTTGATATATTTATTTATATCTTAACAAGTGGAATGAGAAACTTAATATATCCCCTTATCTTCAAGTTATGGGTATAAAAAAGAATTATTTTCATTTGTTTGGCCAAAGCTGTAAATGTTGTTGTTGTTATTTTTGTAAAATGCAAATATTTCTATATTTATAGAAAAAAGCACCATATAAATAAAATAAAACTAAATTATAATTGTCGATAGGGATTGTGTTTTTAATATACAAAACAAACACTTTAAGAGAAATATTCTCTACGTTTTTCATATCCACCAAAGCTATACGAAAAGGATCGTGTGAACTTGAACCATGTGCCCAGATGTAATTTATATATATGAATATGTATTTGTGTCTGTACATAGTTGAACTTGAATTTGAACACAGATGCAAAATGAAAACTTTAGATTGCATTAAACGGTAAATAGGGAAGCTGCCCTGATACAGGCCTCGAGCAGGCATCACGTTAAGTGAGAGAACTTAATATATCTGTTTATGTCTGGACATAACAAGAGCAAAAAATATTGCGAATAAATAATCTTGACAACATATCATATAATAGCGTAATTTCTGGACCTATCACCGAAGGATCGGGTGGAGGCGGGGGGGCAGCATAATATTGCCAACACCCAAAATGGAACTTGGGAGACCCGATAAAGTATATACATTCTTAACTGGCATACAAGTCCGAATTGATTAAGCCACATCTGTCCGTCCGTCCATCTGTGTGTGTGCGCGGTGTATGATGTTGACATTCTCTTAGGCACGAAAATGAAGATATCAATTTCAAATCTGGACGAAAGGATTAAACATTTTTGCGTACAGGTTGGTTTTGGGAATGGTCCATATCGGCCCATTTGGAGAGTTGCACAAGCAACTCCCTGTTTCTAAGCAAATTCTATCAAGTCTGCAATTTTCCACATTTATTTTGCGAAAGACTCTACTATTTGTGTGCCAAAATGGATAGAAAATCCATGTGGGCCATGCCCACACAAAGTTACAAGTGATTAAATGTGCTTATTAACCATTATTAAGGTAAACAAGACAGAATGTTTGAAACTATTTTGTACATTTCTCAAATGAAGCTATATTATCTGCCTAGAGATGCGTTAAATCTACAATCAATATGGTGGAGACCACCACGACCTAGTGGATTAATATTTTTAAATAGATTAATAAATATATCATTATGTGTATATATTTTTATTCAGGAATATGTGTAATCCGTAACATCTGTAGCGAGCATTTCTCGAATGTGATAGAGTTAATGTATTCCCATATCCATAATCGAGTGATTCTACCACAAATATTTGTAAATTTTAAAAGGTGGCTTTCGCCTGCACAGGGAAAGAATAGCAATAAATATTCATTGTGCATTCGCTTCGTACTCAACATATCAAGACCAACAGCAGGCAGACGTACCAGCACAATCACTGACATCTGTTAATTTATCTCTCCTTTTCCTTTCTCTCACTCATTCTCTGCCTGCTCTCTCTCTCTCTCTCTCTATCTCTCTCGCAATCACTCCATCTCTTGTCAATTTCTCTCTCACTCTCTCTTTCTCTCTGTCTTTCTCTTTCTTTCTTTCTTTCTTTCTTTCTTTCCTTCTTTCTTTCTTTCTCTATTTTCCCTCTGCCTGTCAATCTATCTGTCTGCCTGACTGTCTCTCTGTTTGTTTGTGCGTCTGTAAAGACAGCCCACTCAATTTCTGATCGACCACACACTGACAGCAAAATAAACATTTACGATTAAAATAAGAAACAAAACTGACAAATAGAATACTTATTTAAATTGCACGCGTGACTTCTTATGTGCTCTTGATCGTCGGTTACGTGGAAGTTTAAAAGTATGCAAATTATTGTGACTTGTACGCATTTACCATCCACACGCTCGCTGTCTCTGAATTGTCTATGGTGATACATACATACATACACACATACATATTATAGACAAATGATACATTAATGCATGTATGTGTGTATGGATTTGTTTGATTACTAATTTCATGGAGTATGTGGGCTTTGAATTAATTAAATGCAAGTAAAGTTCAGCCACTGAACAGAAAACAAATTAAATAAAATATTATGGTGAGTCGTATTGTTGTCGTTGCTGTTGTTGTTGTTGTTGTTTTTATTTTTAATTTTTTTATTTTTTCATCATATGATAAATTGAAAAGGATGACCTTCCTCATATATATATATATATATATACAGAGACAACAATATCTTTCTCTATGAGAGAAAGAAAGTTTAGTAGAATTTGCCTGTGAAAGTAAAACATTCGCCAAACTTTCAAGATGCAAATACGATAAGTTTATAAGTGGGCGAGCAAAGACATTTCTATAGATTTCGAATCGAATATTAGTTATAAATCCAATTTCGGATACGTATTTTTGAACCAGAGAAAGTGAAAATCTTCCGCTTGGAAATTCTCAAAAGTTCTGACTTCAATCAACTGTTCGGCATAATTTCAATTGGAAAGAAACGGTATAGTTTTGACGAACACGTTCACTATTCCAGGACCACGTATTTTGAATCTTCGATAGCGGTCATAAAAAACGCCTCTCTTTAAAACTGAACTTAGCTCTCATGCTTGTTGTTTCGTTTAATACGTTGTTTTCAAACCGTTCCGGTCTAATTAGCTGGTTTTTCCTGTGAGAAGATCAGGGGAAAAAAGAATAAATCATTCGCCGCATATGCAATCTATCTAAATAATTATCTAATCCGTGTACAAGATATTCAATTATTTTATTCTAAAGGTTATTTAAAATACAAAATCAATATCGGAGCGTAGATAGTCAAGCAAAATGGCGAAGACAATCAAGGAAAGTGGCGATTGTATCGCAAATTTTCATCTTTGCTATCGTCTATCGATCGCCCATCACGAAATAAAAAACAAGCAAAAACAATATAGTCGGGCAATGGGCCGACCATTAGATGCAACTCCAAAAGGGATAAGGAATTGGTTTTTTAATCACACACTCACAGACTATAGCAGATAAATGTGCAATAATTTGAACGCGCAACAACAAGCTTCAAAAACCCCATAAAGTATGTAAATTTTTGGTCAGTTTCAAATCCGGAATCCACCCAAGCATATCCGTCTGTCCATTTGTCCCTCTGGCCAAGTATGTAGTTTCTGAGGTAAACACGCTCCCGCTTACAAAAATTAAGATATCGCACTGACATAAACCGGTCAAAAAACACACCTACACCTAATTCAACAACAACTGTGAACACTTCTACTTTCTGTGTTTTTATAAAGTTCAACTTTTATCCTGGAAGTAGAAAAAACAACCGCGCCCACCTAATATTATAGAGGATGAAAATTTAGTTTTGTTAATTTCTCGTAAGCTCTCTGAAAATAATATTGATCGGTATAAAAGATTCGGTCATGACCGAATATAATTTTCTTAAAGTTCCATAAAACTCCTCTTATTAACGATAAAAAAAAAAAAACAAAAACCAAAAATCAATTGAAAAAAAACACATGCACGCTTTTTTTGACATCATGTTCGCAAATTTTGTACCGCGTTGAATAGAAATCATACTTAAAAAGTATCGTATTAAGCGGAGGGACGTCTGGATGAAGATGGTCCAGCATTTAGCAGAGACGAAAAGATGGGCTACACATGGTAAACTGACTTTGCGCCAATAAATCAATAATACGTAGAGTACTTGAAAATATAAATATCTTGGCATAGAAAAATAACAACCGCATAGTCTGTTGTTTTTGCAACTGCGACAACCGTTTCAAGTGAACGCATTAGTACTACTACTGTTTAATAATTCTTTAAGCTAAATTCTCTCACACATTTAATACGAGGCGGTGGCGAGTGATTTTATTGCAACAAAGTGTGTTTGATATCTTTTTGCATAAATTTCTCAACGGTTGCCTCGTGCCAGACAATTTATTTCAACAAATACAAAACACTTACTGAACATAGACAAAAAAAAAAAACAAAGATAAAAAGCAAGAGTTTTTAAATGCAATTACTTTACTTAATCAAATCGTTATGATCATTATTGCATATACTAAAGATATGAATTAAAAATTTAAGAATAACTAATTAATTCTTAATTAACTTAATTTTCAAAAAATTTGACTCATAATTTAACAACAACAAAAAAAAAAAAAGAAACAAAAGGGGCATGAAAATGCAAAAAATCTTTACTTGCCCAGTACTATGCACCAATTCCGTTTTCAAGAGATGAAGAATCGCGTACGCAACATGCCGGATTTGTAGATACCGTTTACGTCGCCTATTCTAGACAATATATGAAGGATTAAGAAATATTCGATGATAAACAGATGAGGTGACCTTCAACTTAAGTCGGCGATAATTTTCATCATGATAACGTACATTGCTCTTTGGTTTGCTCGATCGTAGGTATCTGTCTATGCTTTAGCGAGCATTCTTTAACATTGAAAACTTCATTTTTATACTCATCACCACAGGAAATTAGAATACCACTGCAACGCTTGTTAGCGTATGGTAAATATATAATCTTTTGTAGTCGTGTCATCTTTGCCCATACTTCATAAGCATAATATTCTTGAGTACTATCCAAGTTTACGAAGTTCAGAAAAAGAAATCTCCATAAACGTATATTTTCCCGTATTCTGATCGATCAGATGAGAAATTCATAAATAAAGCTTTGAAAATTTGAAATCTTTTTCCTCTTTTTCCTCTTCTTATTCTTCTTCTTCTTCGTCTTCTGCTATTCAGCAAACCAACAACCGAAAGTTCGAAGCGAAATCGTAATATAATTAACTGGTTGAGAATGGTGGGTGCACAAGATTCGTACCAAAACGTATATGAATTCCGTTCACTGTTATTATTACAAATTTTATTAATTATGTATGCAACAGCTTCACTAAAAGAACAGGCCACTGCTCTTACGAAATGACGACGAGACGGCACAAGAATTCAATGTCTAGAGAGGAAGTTTTCTTTGCTTTTTTCTTTTCAATAATTTTATCATAAATTGTTTTAAAACTCTTTGTTATTACGCTAAGTCAAGAGCAAGGCAAAATAGAATAAAATAACCGGCAAGAAGAACAACAACTTAAGACAAAAATTGATGTAAGCAAGAACAAGTAAGAAACTCGTGCTCGCTTTACACCGCAATATGGATATCGAGTGTAATGTGTATAACATTTTATCGATTATGGTCGCGTTAAGGGCGAGCTTTTAAATGACTTCAGGTTGAGTTATTCAGGTTAAGGATTAAAGAGATATCCTATCTTAGTTATAAATGAAAATATACAAAAGTTTGCTATTGAATTTTTCTTTTTTTTTTTTTATGGCCCCATCGTTTTCACTCATCGAAATCTACTGTGCACACGGACATGGGTAAAGCAATGCATGACTGCATGACTCTGCTAAAAATTCCATACACATATATGTTAGTTATTTTAAAAACAACAAACGATGAAATGAATTTAGTAGACTCGTATACTCTGGTAGGAGCACTAAAAAAATGCAAGGCATAGTCTATTAGGTAGGAATTGCGACTATCAAGTCTGCGATGGCGTCTCCCAATTTCAAGTGCGGTACGATTCACTTTGACCGTAGCTAGAAATGGTTGGTCAGTCGGTGCAGGCATAACATTTATCCCCATCTCCGTAACTCTTTCTTTTCCCTCATATCTTTTCCGTACCGTCACCGTGCTACACGAAGAGGAGCCATCGGCCAATTGATTGGTCATATGAAAGAGAAAAAAAAACTCTTCTTAGTATTGAACGTTATTTCTATTAAAATTTTTTGCCCTCAATTTCTTATTGCAGAGAAATTATGACTCGCATTACGTTACTCAAATTTAATTTTCGTTTCGAATCATAGGAAAAAAAAACATTTGTGGTAATATAATGGGTAGTCAAAGAAAACGTACACTACCGTTCGAAAGTTTGAAAGCACATCTGTTGTGAAATAAAACAAAAAAATGGCCGACTATATGCGTTAAAAATTGGTAATAAAATTAAGTTTTACAACCTTTTACGATTCACGAGAACAAGTTTTCAGAAATTCCTTGATTTTGACGAAACACTACGTTCTTGCTAGAAAACAAAAATACTGAAAAAAGTGAAGATAGAAACAGATCTGGCCAAAATCCATAACACAAGAACAGGATAACTTCACCAGCACTCTCTCCAAACGGAATCGACGCTTAACTGCACCACAAATTATGGCAGTTCTCGCTGCCACGAGAGAAACATCGACTGCAGTAACAACTGTTAAAAAACGTCTACTGTCTGCGGGGTTAAGAGGATATGTTACCGCTGAAAAACTAAGATTAACGATTCGGTCGGGGCCGAATCTTTTATACCCATTACCGTTATCCTGGAAAAGACAAAAAAATAAAAGAACTAAATTTTCATGCCCTATAGCATGAAGTGGGCGCGGCTAATTGTTTCTATTTTCAAAATAAAAGTTTTTCTCACATAAGCATGTGGGCGTTATAGAGGTGCCCTTGGAAAAGGTTAAGTCATTTCCAAATTGTTTTGCAAATATGTAGGCGATATCTTCATTTTCAAATACTATAAGTTGCACAGAACAGACAGATGGACAGACGAACAAGTGGACACGTTTAAATGCATTCCATATTTGAAGCTGGCCAAGAATTTAAATATTTTAAAAAATTAAAAAAAAAATTAAATTGTGATACCCTATAATATGGGGTAGGCGTGATAAATTTTTCCCATTTTTTGTACAGATGCCACACCATACAATATGCGATCAAATTTTTGTACATTTATCTGTTATAATTTACGAGTAATAAACAAAAACCAATTCTTTATTCCTTTTCAAAAACAGAAATGTTTTCAGTTTACGTGATGCTGCAGGCGTGTCTTTCAAGCGATTTGGCTTATTTTCAATACCAATCTGCGTGCAAGAACTTCCAATATTTCTGTCAAATTTGAAGTCGGTAGTTTCATTTTTGCGGACAAGAGAATGTTTCCAATGGATAGGCGGACGAACGGACGGACATGCTCAAATTAATTTCGAATTTGATACTGATTAAGCCCCTTGTGGGGTCTCTGATGCTTCGTTCTGGGCTTTGCGAACTGTCCTCTCATCCTTCGATGATGGGTATAAAAGGAGACTAACATGGGCAAAGGCGCATAAAAACTGAACAATAGGTCAATGATAAGATGTCCTTTGGGGTAACGAATCCACTTTTCAGATTTTCGGATGTAACAGACATGTGTTCGTACGCCGGTCAAAACAGGTTAGGCATGTACAATGCCTACTAATAAACATGGTGGTGGTAATGTTAAGGTTTGGGATCGTTTTGAAAGCTAAACTTCTTAAGGACGCCAGCCATATCCAGGGGACTGAATCTCATCGGTCCTGAATTCATTTTTCAACACGACAATAATCCTAAGCATTCGTCTAAACTATACTATTATAGCACTTTTTCAACCAGAAAAGAGATGAAGAGATCACCCAATCACTTGACCTTTCTCCCATTCAACTTGTTTGAAATGAAAAATCGATCCACTGCGAGCTCAGACAATTTGTGGCACCTATTAGGGAGCGAATGGAACAAGTAAGAAATGAAGAGAAATGAATGCCTAAAATGAATGCGAGAAGACAATAAAAGCTGAAATTTAAATTTGATTTTCATATTTAATTTTTAAATTAAATTTTTATTTTGCTTAAGTTAGTTTTTGTTTAATTTTTTTAATTTTACATCCAACAAATAAATGGCGATGGCTTTGTTTTGTTTTATTTGATTTTACCTTATTGCTGCCAAACTTTTGGATGGTGATGTATAAAAATGGTATAAAAATGATATAAAAAGAAAAAAAGTCGTCGACGATTATTACGATTGCTATTAAAATTGAAAGGAAAAGAGAATTTGAGACAATGAAGCAGTAACATCTGAAACAAAGCCGAAATGTGAATGCGAAAAATATAAATCGAGATGAAAAATAATATACAAGAAGAAGAAGAAGAAGAAGAAGAAGAAGAAGAAAAACGACAACGACAAAAGCCTGCAGTTACGGCAGACAAGAGATCAGTAAATTACATAAAGGAGCTAAGAGTTAACGACAATAGCGATTATGAGAACGATGATTATTATCATACGAAATAGACGCACCAACAAGAAGAATAACCTGATTTTTGTGTTTTTTTAATTTTTTCATTTTTTATTTATTTATTTATTTTTTTGTTTTTTCGGTCTCCTATAATACGAAATTACATAAATCATTATTATATCAAAGATGATGAACATGACGTCTAAAGAATTTCAAAATTTTATTTTCTATATACAAGAGCATCAGCGACACTAACAGCAACACCAACAACACGAACAACTGATATCAAAACAAAACACAACCATTAATGTTTCTGTCTGTTTATCTGTTTGTCCGTCCGTTTAATATAAATGTGTCTGCCTTATATGCATATTGCTTTGATAAACAATGTTGCAGTATCTTGTTCATCACCAACAGTATCATCCGCAGAAACCGAAGAGAACAACAAATGAAATAACGATCTATCTGACAGGCAATGAAGCAGGCAAGCGGAAAGGGTATAGCAAGCAAGCAAGCAAGCAAGCAAGCAATCAAGCAAAAGACCAAGCGACTTAAGTAATTCAGCCGGATAAATAATTATATAGGCAACAATGTTGCACGTCATTTGTTAATACATACATATTCACGTCTATACATGAAAATATGTTATGATGGGTAAAATTCATTTAAAATAATTTTTTTCAATATAAAATTTCTATATACGCAGCTACGTGCAATATTTCCACTTTACCATCTACTTCCGCCTTATGCTATTTATTACGGATCAGGTTTCGTTTCGAGACATTTTCTACATTATAAAGTGTAAGAAAAATCTTGGCCGACAACCGATAAGTAGATTTCATCATTGTATTCATTGTATCGTGAAATCAATTTTATTATATTATGCAAATACTCCCAAGTCAGTCCTCTTGAAGCCTGGAAAACAAACTTGTTTATGCGGGTGTAAGTATTGTTCAAAAAAGCTTGAATTGGTACTTGTATTTCGATTCGATTCAATTCGATTTGATATTGAACATATCTCTTCCTCTGTCCGTCTGTCTTATGAATGTTCGTGTATTTATCTGTTCAACTTAGAAAATAATTCGATCGAATCACATCCTATATGAGGCCTTCTTTTAAACGAATCATTTTGTGAAAACGATTTTTCATTTGTAACATATGATCATCCCCCTAGGGAGTACAATACATACATAGATGCATAGCGTACGGAAATTGTGGAAACTTATTGGGAAAACAATGAACTCACGATTACGTTGCGTGCATGTGGGATAAAGCCAAAATAATATAATGAAATTTGGTGGAGAGAAAACACATTTGTTGGTCCCGAAAGATCTGTACGTGGGTGGGCGTTGTGGGCTGAAAGTGTCGCTTTGGAATATAAAAATGGCATTGAAGCTATCTTCAAGATGGAACGCTGCAAAAACATGACCATTGATTTTCTTATGGCTTCGACTTGGACGCTATGTTGTTTTAACAAAATGCTACAACATGTCATACAGTTTATGGCACCAGCAGTTTATTGACTGAAAAGTTCCACGACCATGTAATCTCCAAAAATGCCTATGTGAGCTTGTCATACACATCATGTAACATCATGTACATCATATAACTCTATTGGATTTCTTATCTACAGCATTAACTTTCTCCAATAAACCACGAATCGTCAATGAACCGGCTAATTAAGTTTATTCGTGTTGTTGGGGAAATAAGAGCAAACTTATGTGGAGAAATGGGAAAAATTGGTATTCCAAGATTGAATCTTTACAGAAGTCTAGAAATCATTTTCAAATAAAAATGTTAATATCTTCTACTCTTTAGTTTTAATTATAAAAAAAAAGAAAAATAAATAAATAAATAAATAAAAAAAAAAAAGAAATCAGTTATGTATATGTTGGAAAATATCATTTTGACATATCAAAATAAATGCGCTAAGATGTTAGGATGAAATGAAAAGAAATTTTAAATTCTCTCCTTCCGCTCCTTCCCCACTCCTTCTTAATAAAAATACTCTTAATAAAGACAATTGAAAATACCAGGCTATGGCCCACCATTGTCTACGCTACACAACTCTACACATATTCGTAGGATCCACCACTTTTCAAAATGAAGCGTTATATGAGAAGTGTTCCCAAAAACTAGTCTGCTCCGAACCATTTTCAATAGTGTTGATCCTTGGACCAACAAAAGCCGGTATAGATTTCTGTATGTGTGTTTAACGTCCGCACCTAGCATGAAGCCTTAATCGGACGGTTTGCCTATAACCATTAGCAATCGAGAGGTAAGTTGATTGACGACCCCTCAGGGAGAGAGGCAATCCCCATTAAAGGGGGCCTCGTTACCCTGAAGTACCGCAATAGAAAATGGTTGTGGGCCAAATTATCGCTTATCTAAGCACCTCTTAAATAGCTCCCCGCGAAACTTTGGGGTAACCACAGCGACCACTCCAATACTCCCCGAAGGGCCGTACCCAGCAGTCAGGCAAGAAGGCATTTGTTGGATAGTGTGCATCTTCCTGCCGGAGCAATCCTACTTTGGGCAACCTGACCCCCGTGGACACTCTTTGACTTCTTGGCACAAACCGATACAATAAACTTGGCCAATATATTGCAAAACTTCCGACCTGTTGATTGGACATAAGAAAAACAAGACAGACAGACAAACGGACGGAAAGCCAAGCTTGGAATCGCATTCTCAATCTGAAGGTGGACCCATCTCAGGTCCTTCTATGTCTTGCATACATCCACACAAATCTAATATATCGTCGTAGCATAAGTGGTGTAGGGTAAAATAAGCCCTTATATGGTAAGAGAGGTCAATTTTTAATATTGAGTCATATTGAAAAGTCTCCGCGGTTTTTTTCGCAGTTTCGAGCTTTCATTTTGTTGTCTGGTCTTTTCAAATCTATTCCAAATTGTCGTGCGGTTGATGTGTAATGGCTCCGCTATTTCCTAACCAGTTTGCCTGCCGGTCTTGCTCGGCTAGTTGCAAAATTTCATCGAACTTTTCAGTGAGTTCGAGGTGCATCTTTGACATTGCGATTTCCGGAACGAAATCGAGCAAACCATTCCTGGGTCCTTCGTTCACTCACCGTACACATTTCACAAATTTGTTTTATTGCAGCGTTTTTTCCATTTTTATAGTAAAATAGCATCGCAGAGCGTATTTCTTCCCGATATTTCACTCATTTTCAAAACAATACAACTTTTTACACGAGCAAAGAATTAGAAAATTATCGGCACAAAAAATGTTAGCTGAATGTTAGTCACCTTTCAAGCACATGCTTACTTGAGGCAATCGGCTGAGTGTTCTCCGATATATAGGCATTAACACAACGCCGCGGAAAAAAACACGGAGAATTTTCATATTTTATAATAATATTAATAGCATACGTAGATATATTGAGATTGAAGAAATTTCCGAGATATTTATATTCGTTACAAACTCTTGGCAAATCTGAAATACTTTGAATATGTCGATTCAATCAGATGCAAGATATGAAGGGAATTTTTTTCATGATCAAATCCTATCTATCCGATCGTAAAGCTATCCCAAATACTACGTTATATGAGAAGCCCACGAAGCGATATGTGTTGAGTGGTATTATAATGCAATTTTCAATTTCGTTCTCTATATAAGAACGCATATAAATTTCTATTCTATTGATTTATTTAAGCAGACAAAATTATTAGCATGAAGTCAACAGGAGGCAGAATATATACAAAATTTAATTTAATAATTAAAACAAAAAAATTATTTTTGAAAGCAATTGAAACTTCTGTGAAAGTGAATTTCTAAATTTATTAGAAAAGCATGTTCAATGCACATACATACGTGACTAAGTGATTTTGATTGAGCCTCCAAACAAGGCGTAACTTTATATTAGCTATTGTCAAATCATGATCAAATGATCAATGGTCTCAAAATGATTTTCATATGGCAGGAGCAAAGAGTGAGTGAGATTGAGAGAAAGGGTCCTAATAACGATGGCGATCGTGCGTATTCTTGAGGTAGTAATTGGAAAAATTGGAAAAATGCTCTGATTTAACGGTAAAATCATCTAAACATCAAAGCAATTGCGTATGAAAGCTACCCTTGAAGGGTGGCATTAAAATGAAAGCGGATGCCAATGGCATTTCCTATAGATTATGTTCTGGTTTTTTTTTTTTTTCATAAGTAACCATAACATATATGGATGGGTATGAAGAGGTTCGATAGAAAATGCATTTAGTCTTTTTTTGTTTTATTGTATGGTATAATTTGTGCATTTGGATTTGCGCATTGACCTTCAAATTATCTGTCAACAATTTAAAAATAGAAGATTCTTGAAATAATTTACATAGTTTTGCCATCGATATAAAAATATCTTATTATACAATGGATCCGTTAGTGCGAAAATTCCGGAAAAAATTCACTTCATTTTTCTTACCATCATCAACGGAGTATGAAGGTATATTCCATTTGTTATTGAATTTGTAACATTCACATATATGCACTGAACACTGAAGCACACCGACGATGATCATAGATATTCATAATTGAACATCAAAGCCATTCCAAAAACATTTTAAAATCATTTTAAAATTAAACTACAAAGAAAGAAACTTTTTTTTTTTTTTAATGGTAAGAAACGACTTAGATTGTAAAAATTTTTTTATCAAGCATAGACAAAACTATTCATATATATGTACCTTAGGATGGGTATCCAAGATTCACCTTAAGGCATACAAAAGAGCGCAAAAATTTAAAAATTTCTTGGCAATGGGTATTTTTAAATGTAGGCACAAAATATTTTAAATGTGTTTGTACGACACAACGGCTACTGTTGAAAAAAGAAAGCTTAACGAACGAAACAAATTGCTTTACGAGTGCATTTAGAGAGTACAAGAAACACGCTGGTATTCAAACAAATATTTGAAATATTCCAAAATATCTGTTGAACAACAACGAATAACATGTAAAGAGAGAGAGAAGCAATTGTGCTTATGTATGCCATTCGAAGATTTTTTTAATTAAACCTTTCTTCAATTTTACTTTCTTTCTTTTTTCCTCGCTTTTTCTCCTCAACATATTCGTATTCTTGTCAAGAGCAAGCAATTATGTTTCGTATATTTGAGAAATGCTTTACATACATACATCTTCAATTGTAATAAAATGTTTGCAATTTTTCTCTCTTCCGTTTTTTATCCGCAATCAAAGATTGGCTCAAGATAGACAGATAATCGGTTCATTTACCAAACGAAAATCGAAAATTTTAAGCTACATTTTTTTTTTTTTTTTTTTTTTTTTTTGTCAAATATCTTAGCTTATTGAACAGTTATAATGTGGTGTAGCTATGATCAAAGTAAACTTTTTAAATATTAAATATGATGATAAAAAACTACTGGCCCTTTAATGCATTTTACATGTGTACATATATGAAAAAGTGTAAATTTAAATTTTATTATTCATACACATAACATTTGAAAGGGAGTGGACAAAGTGGTTTGGATCTTGGATGATGACGACGAGTATTCAAAATTCGCCTTTAGAATTGATTGCCTTAATCGGCTCTTTTTACCTCAATTCCGTCTATCTAATGACGTTCAAGGTAAATTTTCGTTTTCATTGCATTTTTCTTTCATTCCTTTTACAATAATATTTACACTTTTCCTTTCACTTACACCGGCATACATGCATATAATGCATACATATTCATATATATAAACATAAACGTATATATTCATATGCATGTGTATATTATTTTAGCTAAATTTAATTACAATTCTCAAAAGAATTTACGCACATGTTTGAACACACGGCCGTCGCTCTATCAACTGAATGAAAGATTCTTGTAAAGAACTATTCCGATTTTTTCCATCGCGTTTGTCTATATTTTCTTATTTTTTAGGCTGATGTGTTTTTAAAAATAAATATCAGCATGTGTATAATACAAAAGAAGTGATGTCTTAGGCTGCCTGCTATAAGTTAAAAAAAAAAAATAATACATAATAAAAATATACATACATACATCTTATATATATATATATAAGAAAGGAAACCATACGTACGTAT
This sequence comes from Glossina austeni, assembly GCA_000688735.1. NCBI lineage: Eukaryota > Metazoa > Arthropoda > Insecta > Diptera > Glossinidae > Glossina > Glossina austeni. The sequence continues at coordinate 1,099,725 of KK502431.1, read as the reverse complement.
CGTATGAATTTTGCATTTACTTTAGTAATTAGAAAATTTTATTAAAATAACAAAAAAAAAATTTACTATCACCGGGCGGGCAACAATTCATCATTAACGTTAGTTAGGCCATCATCAGAACCATTAGATCGATTTCACTTTCACTTTCACTTAACATCTCTAATTAGTTTTCTCCGCCTACTAGAAGAGATTTTACTACGTTTGGTAAATATTTGCAACGCGTAGAGACACACATTTCAGAGAATTTTGTAAAGCAAAGATATAAGAATCGCTTTACTAATAATGTCAGTTCATCTGTCCACTTATCTAAATTATATTTACGATCTTCCATACGTTGTCTAAGAGAAGAGATAGAAATCTATTCTGACCATTAGTGCCAAGTTTTGTGGAAAATGATGAAAAAAGTAATGCCGTGGTTACTATTCACACAGAAAATGCTGCCAAGTGCTGTCAAATACAAAATTAATTTTTTTTAAGAACAAGTACAAGTTGAATAGACCTTCCCTGCCGTAACTTGCCGTAACAACACTGCCCGTAAAAGCACACTCAAAACTGTTATCATCATCGAAAGTCTATGGCTATCATAGTCATAAATTCTATCTGAAATCAGTTCAATTCCCCTGGTGGAAGTGAGGAATATCATCCCTACTTACGAAGACAAGATTACAATTTTTCTTGTGTAAGCCAAGTCATGATGGTCGCTTAGAAAATGAAAAAGCCGATCAAGCAGCCAAATGTGCGGCTACCTCACCATTCATTTCGGACGATTCAACGCGAAAGACACATCTTCCAAGATACACTGAATAAATCAAAAATGGTGTCATCCCTACATCACTTGTGACACAGGGTATATTAAGTTAGTGCGGACGTATGCAACACGGAGAAGACCTTAAAATAGACCCACCTTTTATTATGCCGCTCGATTCAGAATCATAAACTGAATTTATTTAAGCCTATCTGTCCGTCTATCCGTCTGTCCGTCTAATATCTGTCCATGTTAATTTGTGTCCAAGCTACAGGTCGCAATTTATGATGAAACTTGGTACAGTGACATATGTTTGTCCAAGAACGCACGTCATTCGAAATGGTTCGCATCAGACCAATTTTTCGATCAATCCCCATATAAGGGCTCATTTTGAAAAATCGCTTTATAAGAAGAAACGCTGTAAGGTATTTAATGGTGGACCGCGTTCCCCTATAATGTTTTTACTCGTTTTTATTGTTTTTCTTTTCTCTCGTGAAATTATTGCCGACATTTTCGATTGCTAGCGCTCATGTAACTTTAATCCAACAATTTATTCCTTTTGGGATAGTGAATATAATATTTTCAAAGTTTCAAATGAACCGATTTTCGCTTTATATTCCCATCGCAATATCGTAAACACATTAGTAATGGAGATAAAACAATTCATTCCAAGGCAAAATTTTTGGTTTATTGATTTATTCATAGCATTCACGGATAGACATTAGAAATCCTAATTGATTTGGGAGTCTAACTCGTTCGTTATTGATATTTTCTTGAAACAATACAAAATTATATGTACAGAGAAACCGATTACTAATAAAAGTAAGAAGGACAACTCTATCTAAGAACGGATTCAAATGGCGGCTAAGTGTAGTACAAAAACACGTAGATATAGGGATGAAAAGAAAAATTCATTGAACTCTTTTTGCGCTCACGGAAAACATCTTACCCTACACCAGTTGCGATACAAGGTTATATTAAGTTATCGCGAAGGTATGTTACAACCAGATGGACTTGCGATAATTCTACCCGTTGTCATACCAATCGATTCGGAATCATTTTCTGAACTGATCTAAACTTGTCTGTCAGTCTATCAGTCAGTCCGTCTTATCTTTCTTATGCTCGGCCTACAGGTCGCAATTTTGCTGAAATTATTCGCATCAGACTACTTTTTCGTTCAATTCATTTTGAAAAGAGTTTACCTGTAGGTTGATGGGTAGGACCGTCACCCACTATAGTGTAGTATACTTGCTATAAGCAATAAAATGAAATTCCAAAATTAATTATCGTATAGCGTGAAGAATGATAGAAATGCTATTCGGGCCGAATTTTGGAAGTAAATCGAAGCCTTAAAGAAAAATATCTTCTCTTTTTGCCAGCTTGTTCTCGACAACAACCAATGAAATATGAGCAATATTTTAGGAGTAGGAGGAGGAGGCTAGATGGTCCAGCAAAGCTAACATGACTAAATCAACTCAGATTTCAAATAGCTTGAGTACTCTGCGAATGGATTAACAAAACTAATCTTACATTTGAAATGTTTCCATAAACAACTGACGTCATTTAATTACTTTGCGCATACTTGCATACAAACTTACAAAAGATTGTTCGATGTAAAGGCATTTATCAACATGCTCAACTATTAACTTTTCTTCCAAGAAGGAAGGATCGCCAAATCGATTCGATTGATGCCATACATAATAAGCTTGACATCAGACTTTACTTTTGTCTTTAAGTTCACATCATCACATATCATGCACATAATTATATTGTAAATGTATATATATGTAAAATATTTTCATGAAACGGAAAATGTGCATACATCGGCTGCATTTAAGTATCGTTTTTAATTTACGCTATGTGTGGCTTATTGTCATTTTGCATAAAAATCAAAGTATTATTTATATTGTTGTTGTTTTTTGTCTATATCTGCCTAATTAGCCAGCATTTAATTTCAAGCACAAATCACAACAATTTCATAGGATTCGCCGATGTTTCGGACGGATGGTAAATGCTTTTTCTCATCATATTCGTGCAGTCATTAGTTCAGTACGTAGTAACTGGCTCTTGTTGTGTCTTGCTACTAGCGTCGGTGTTTCTGTTGCTGACACTTCTACTTCTACTGCTGCTTTCTTTTTCTTCTCCATTCTCTCAGACAATTCTTCTTCTTTAGATTCTCCTTGCTCCGCTTTTTCCTTTCCTTTTGTTTGTTTGCGCTAAACTTTTTCGTTGTTGTTATTGTTGTAGCAAATTTTCATTTATTATGACTTTGTAGATAGATGCTCGTTTATACTTTTTACTATATATATATATATATATATATGTGTGTGTGTGTGTGTGCGTGAAAGAGAGAGTCTCTAGAAGTTATATTTCCGCTTAAGTGCTTGCATTTTTGTGCAAACTTGGGTTATTCACGCGCAACTTACATGCTCCCAAACGCCTGTGTATGTCTATGTATTGCGTATTTGATTATTTTCATGTGTTTGTGCAAAATGCTTAAATGTGTACTATACACCACCACTCTGTTGTCATAGTTATCATCGCTTTAGCTTTGCTGGCATCTTCATCAACTTCGTCATTGTTTTCATGTCGAACTTCCTGAATTTTCTTCTTCTGCTGTTTTTTTTTTTTTTTTTTTTTTTTTTTTTTTTTTTTTTTTTGTTGTATTTGTCGGTTTCTTTTCTTATACCGAAAAGTGTGGTTGTTTTCTTTCTTTTTTCTTGTTATTGCTTTTAGCTCCTGTCGTCACCGTCGTCGTCATCGTCGTTGTCGTTGTCGTTGTCGTCATCATCGTCTAGTTCAACAGTCTGGAGGACTTTTGTCTGAGTGGCTTTACTTTGTGAATATATACGCTCTGGTACGGGTGGATGGTTGCAACTTCATAGACAGCATTTATTTATGTTTGTATTTCAAGGAAATTTCTCTTTCTTTACTTGCAGTACAGATCAGTCCTTCAAGTCTTACGTTTAATTTATCTTTCTTAGAGAAACTAATCTTAATCGTATCTAATACAAGTAGGATCATATGTAAAGATGTGAAATTCGTTTTACCCGTTCGTTTAGAAGGTTGCAGAAAACAAAAACAATTCAATTTCATTTTTGACGTAATCACTGCAAGACAACAAGACTAGAAGACTGCAAGACCGCTAACGTATACCAAATACTTAATAGACTGCAAATTATAACAACTTCTCGCAAATCATACAAACAATATATATATATAGTCATAGTTTAGGGCATATAATGATCGAAATTGGAACGAAGAGTAATAAAGGAAAGCTACGCTTTTGAAATTCTTATTAAATTTATAAAATTACATTACTACGTAATGTAAACGTTGCAAGGCTGAAAAAGACACCATGAAGAATAGCGCAAGTGCTACAAGATGATCATTTATGTATTCTCAGGTCATCCATTCATATACAAAATCATTCTATCAATAACGTAACAAAACGTAAAACATAAATATATCATTGGATTGTGAAGGAATGACGGATGAATTCATTTAAGGAGGCATAACAAATCCTTTATTCGGATAACCGAAATATCCGACACTTTTCAATTCAATTAAAAGATCATTATTGGAGATCACAGATTTATGTATGGCTTTCTCTAAGGCATCGTATTGAAAATATGGTGGGAAAGGCATACCATCAAAAGCACAGATATGAACGTTTCCTTTCTCATTGCCGATGGCAATGCAGTAGCCGTCAAGCGAAAATCTATTGAAATCGAAAATGTTGTTTAATAAATGCTATCGACGCCGCATATTCGGGATTTGATCGAAATTGTACTCACTTGGCCGTGGTATTAAAAGAGCTTTCTAGAAGCGATGTGGACATCGGCTTTAATATTGTACGTCTTATATCCCATATCTCAAGATGCTTACGATTAAGTCCAATAATGATAGTGGAGTGTGTACGACTCCATGCGGCCCATTGATAGGGTCCAAATAAATTTTTTAAAGTAATTAACGGTGTCAAAATCCCATCCATCCATATACGTATACACCTGCAACATTGTTATTGTTGTTGTTTTTTTTCTTTTTTTTTGATACGCGCAGTATTCGTATTGTATACTCACCAATCATTTCCACATGTTAAGAACAATTTTGGGGACCACGGTGAGAAGTCCATGCTGTTTACGGCGCCAACATGCGTTTTCACGAGTTCTAAATATAAATTTTGATAATTGGTTGAGCACTTGTGCAAGCATCCCTCATCCGTTAAAACATAAAAAATATCCTTTTCCAAAGGATGTTTTGTAATGCATAAGCCTTGGGGCCGTCGATTAGCCTGATGCTCAACTGATGGTGGCTGCTTAAATGGTATACCCTCGGGCGTACCCTCAACCCGTTCCAATATCGCCTGTTTGAAACCGACCAAATATGGGCTATTAATTATATTAAATTTGGTAACTGAACCGTCTTGCGATAACGACAGAATGGGATCGATGTCATGACTCGTATCGGATTTAGGCTGTTGAATCCATTTTATGGCCAATACAGGATCTACGCCAGGCGAAGTGCTACGTTCCGACACAGCTACAACTGCACCCTGAGCGCTTGTTACATCCCGCACTTGCACCGTACCATCGTAAAGACCTATGGCCAGCAATGTGCTTGTGTATGGTGAGAACTCAACTGACCCTACCGGATAATCATAGTAAAAATAGCGTTCCGGATCGCAGGGATTCTTTATGCTCCATACGCACACCACTCCTGTTTTAGGCAATTTCGCTGCCGAATATGAATAAATTCCATAAGCAACAGCCAAAATGTCACTATTACTGTAACAAAAGCTAATATCACAAACCGCTCGTCGCACGTCTGTTGCAAACGGATATATCACGAATAATGGGTTCAACGAGTAATTGTAATCGATTTTCTTGACCATGCGGTCAACGCAATTCATTTTACGGAAACGCCTCTGCGCTTGCCCATGCTCGTTACCCGCCAGCACACGCATTACTATCATAGTAGCTAAGTCAAAAGCTCGCAGACGACTAATGGCCGGGAATTGTTCTTCTAATGTCAATTTTTGTATGCGATTTGCTGCATTTTTGCCAAATTCGTAGGGTATTTCCCACGAAGTGCGATATTTACTCAAGATCTCATATGTGTCGTACATTTCATAAAACGATACAAACGTACCCGTAGTGGTCGTTGTGACTGTGTTTGTGTTGATGTCACGACTTTTCTTTAATGTCATCAAAGTTTGACATTCGGCATCTGAACGGCGACGCACTCTACCGCGACCAATTGTCAAATAATCATAGGTTCTATTATCGTTCTCAACTGCCTCGCCATCGTCCGTGTTTTTTATTGCCGTTATGCTAAGTTGATTATAGAGTTGAAATAAATGTGTTTTTGTAAGGCGAACGCGTATAAAGGGTAACTGATGGATAGTCATCTGAGCTATAATATCACTTGTCTCGTCTGTCTCCGACGAAGATTCATCCATAGCTAACGATGGAAGCGAAAGTGTAGAGCCGCGCAGTTGAAAATATATACGATCGCTACCAATCTACAATTATCAAGACTATGTACATCTGGCATTTGTAATTATGACGCTATAGTATTATTCACCCCAACAATAATATCATCGATGGACATTTTTATTCCCAATCCCCGGCCGGATTTACCGCGCGCAAATGAACTGATGCCGCTACGTAAACTGCGAAAACTTCCCGTGTCTTCTCCAATTCTTCCTATCGGTCTTCTACCAAGTAAAGGATGAGGCCGCCTATCAATAGTCACCGTGATCGGTTTCGGTGTAACATCCATTGACTCTCCCCCCACATTATCATATACATGGAATTGTGCTCGCATTTCTTGAGCCTTTCCTATTTGCCGATGCAAAACTTCGTGAAATGTAATGCGTGCCGAGTGTCTCGAGGCTACACTGATACGTGACGCATCTGATGAGGGATCGCTCGCACCAAGAACTACTCTCCGATTAGGAAACTAATAATAAAATCGAAATATTTTCACTTATATTGTATTAAACGAAAACAAAACCAATTGCGGGGTTGCGCGTGCACTTACCTCCATATCGCTCTGATACATCTTCCCAACTGTTATTGTTGACATGTTACCAGTCAGTCGAAATAAATAACAAAATATATGATCACAATTTTTAAAATCGAATTGCGAACTTTTTTCGCCCAAACGATAGGTTTTTGTTAACGTTATCGCTGTATTAAAATTGTTACTATGATTATTATTATTATTATTATTATTATTATTATTATTATTGATTTTCGTATTCAAATATATAAAAAGTTTGAATAATTTACAGAAAATTGAAAAATGAATTGAAAATAAATTTCATGCCTATGTGATCGATCACTTCTGAGTTCTAATTCTCTAAACAGTAGTTATCAACTTTTCCACTTGATTTCATTATCGCGTTGCGATAATACTTAACGCGTTTAAATTAAATTTCTTTGTTCCATAAAAGAAAAGCAAAAAAAAAACATCAATTTGAAATGTCGTTTTTCGGTATTTTTCGGTCGCAATAACTAAGAGGATGTAAAGGCTTGTATTAAATTTGATAATCAAGGGAAAGTGATGAGAAGTAACGCCATCATAGCCTTAAAGATGAGTTATAATAAATTAGGGGGAATATGTGGCTTCGTTTCCGCATGAGAAGAGCCGAGTAGGGAAAGGATCGCGACAAACAACTCACTGGCCGGCCCGTTCAAATTTCAAGTGCGGCCGAATGTTCAATACACGCGAGCATATAATCAAAGTTATCTGGATAATAAATAAATATCAGGGTACAAGTTGAAATCTGGCAGGTCGGAAATTTTCCTCCTACAATCAGCTAAGCAATATATAGATCCCCTCCTGATGGGCAAAAGAGAATAATGCTTATTGTGGATGGGTTTGTAGAGGTTCCCTTCGTTCGGATTTACTAGTGAGTTCGGATTTACATAGTGTAAATCCTCTCTCTCTCTCTCTCTCTCTCTCTCTCTCTCTCGCTCTCTCTCGCTCTCTTCCTCTCTCTCTCTTTCTCTCTCTCTTTCTCTCTCTCTCTCTTTCTCTCTCTCTCTTCCTCTCTCTCTCTTTCTCTCTCTCTCTTCCTCTCTCTCTCTTCCTCTCTCTCTCTCTCTCTCTCTCTCNCTCTCTCTCTCTCTCTCTCTCTCTCTCTTCCTCTCTCTCTCTCTCTCTCTCTCTCTCTTCCTCTCTCTCTCGCTCTCTCTCTCGCTCTCTCTCTCTTTCTTTCTTTCTCTTCCTCTCTCTCTCTTCCCCTCTCTCTCTCTCTCTCTCTCTCTCTTTCGCTCTCGCTCTCTTCCTCTCTCTCTCTCTCTTTCTTTCTTTCTCTCTTTTTCTCTTTGTCTCTTTCTCTCTTTGTCTCTTTCTCTCTTTCTCTCTTTCTCTGCCTCTTCCACTTCTCTGGCTGTTATTCAATTACTTTCGTTGATGTGAATGTGGATGAAATTTTATAACTGCCTTCCGCTATTCACACTTTTCTAGGCATTCCAAGTACCGATTTCGACATTTATTTGCATAATTTAGAGAGGCTAAGGGCTGCATCATATTGCTTGTGTAATCAAATCTTTAATTTTGAGAAACAATTAAGTTTTCTTTTTTATACCCCTTACCGGAGGATGAGGGATGTATTCATTTTATTTAAAAAGTTTCCAACGCCCAGAAGGAAGCTTCAGAGTTCAAGTTCGTCTGTGTAATCTCTGTTCTAAACATTCTCTTGGTCACACAAATCAAGCTATCGACTTCAAATTTGACAGACACATTGGAAGCTCTCAGCCGTCAAATTTGGAATGCACGTAAACATGTCCGTCTGTTCCGCTGTCCATCCGTCAATCTGCCCAACTGTGGTAACGATTCTAACGTTTGTGAAAATGAAGATGTCACCTACAAAATTTGCAAAAGAATTTAAAAGTGACTTAAACTTTTTCAAGGACACGGCTATAACGCCCACCCGCTGCCCAAATACTTTTATTTTGAAAATAGAAAAAATCAGCTACGCCCACTTCATATTATAGAGTGTGAAAATTTAGTCCTTTTACCTTTTTTGTCGTCTTTTTAGGATCACGATGATGGGTATATAAGAGATTCGATCACAACCGAATATAATTTTCGTAATTGTTTTTTATTCAAAATGAAATTACAAAATATAAGTTTTGATTATTGACTTCAATGACTGTAGAGAACTTGCAAAAGATGCTTTCATAGATCGTTTTTCTTCTTTTTTTCTCAATTTCATTATTCTATACTTCTTCGTTGTATTGAAGTTCCTGCTCTTTTCTGTGATCGCATTTTAACATTAAATCTTCTTATTGCGGCATTTGTAGCAATTTTAACTTTCTTGTTGCATTAGGAACGATTAGTTTTTCTTTTTTCTGTTTTTTCCGATTTATTGCTCGATTAGTTATTAAATTTTACCCTTATTCCTCTGCCACACCTGATCTTCAGGGTTTGCGTTTTGTGTAACTACGCTTCTTGCCCGTTTGAAAATCAATTATTTTGCTATGGCTGGTCAACTAGAAAATACTTCAATTTAGCGGAGATGAAAAGATTTATAATTTTTAAATGCGCCGTTATCTCTTACTTCTTATTGAATAGAAAGTGAAAATGAATTTTCAAACCGATTGGTGATTGTATATAGCCTAGGGGTAAAGATACAATCTATAAGTATTGTCACGGCTCGCCAGGAAATTCATAAGGCTAAGCGTTAAATTGTAGCTGCAATTGACATTACAAGCGATAAACTCTCGATTGTTTGTGGCGGTTTGAAAGACGACGAAAGCAAAAGAAATTAAATTTGCAAAAAAAAAAAAAAAAAAAAAAAAAAAAAAACAAATTTTCATAAAAACTTATATGTAAGTACGCTTAAAAAAGCATGCATGCATGCCACTATTCGCACTATATATGTAATGCGTAGGTATCCAAGTATTTATTTAAATTTTCTCAAGCATGCATACATATGTATGCATATATATATATATATGTCAGTTAATGTAGTTCACTTTAGAATATGCTCAACAACCTGCTGGCGCCATATTGCTTCCTTAAAACTAATGACACCAAAACGCATGCATATACAATATGTGCATATGTTTGTATGTTCATTAAATTTAACACAAGAATTCTTATTGAACCATGAACAGGCAAACATTCACTCACACATATGTGCATCTTTACATATATATGTTTATATATATACATATATATATATATATATATATATATATATATGCATACAGTCGTTGCAGCCAACCCACCCATCCAACTGCGAACGTGTGTCTACCTCATTTCGTACATTCAATTAACTCCACACGTTTCCAAAGCGAAATATGTACGCATTCAGAACGCAATCATACAAAAACTTAACATCCATATATATGTGTGTGTGTGTGTGCATGACACTAGCGCATATGCACTCATATAAAAATCAGTCTCAAGTCTAGACGCTGATGATGAAAACGTTATTTTTTAATAATTATGCAGAGTAATAGTAGATGCTTTTTTGTCATTATTGTTGTTGTCGTTGTTGTTGTTATTGCCATTTTGTATGCTTGATTGCATTGGCAACTACAACGTCACTAAGTAAATACTTAATAACTCATTTACACAAGTTTATTTTGTTTCTTGAATACAATCTGAAAATCTTAAAATGAACTCACTCAGCTTTTCTTTAGACAAGAAACGCTTTTCAAAACTAACGCGAAAAAGCAAAAAAAAACTCGAATAAAATGTAACCGTTATTCGCACTATAACAAATCGTAAAATTGAATCTCTGATCGATCACATTGCCACACTTTATCGATAAGCTAAGCATATCATACATAAGCGAAGCAAAGGTCTTCCTGCATACTGTACTCCTCTTACCTTATACGACCAACTTTTATTCACTTTTTTGATTCCGAAAAAAAAACTAAAATACAAATCGAAGCGACAGATATGTATATACGAATATGTATATATATATATATATATATATATATATATTCTTGGTACTGGCCAATCTGAAAAGTAGGCTTCTACTTAAAGAATAAAAGAAAAACATTCGCCTACGGAGTAGCGTTTCGCATAAAAATTTCTTGTCCCTTTAATTGAAGCGGTTTAATTTTTACGTATATATGCAGCATTCATCCCAAGGCGAATATGGCTTTCTTGCTTGTTTGTTTACTGTGATATTTTAATATCCTGTGCGTACGGTTCGGTAGCTTAACTGTTAATTTTTCGAACAATTAAAACTCAATTTAAAACTGCCACAGTCAACTTACAATACCACAAAATTTCTGCGACAAAGTAAACTTTTGTCATTAGACGACAATTGTATTAACGGTGCTAACATAGACACACACATACACACACACACACACAGAGAGAGAGTGAGAGAGACAGACAGCCACGCACACACAGTCACCATTCCATTACCCCGTCATCATCATTATCAAAAGCCGAGTGTCGAATACTTTTCAAACAATTCCCGCTGGTGGAATTAAATTGAAATAAAATGTTGAAAAATGTAAAAGTCTACGCCAACTATTGCATATAAGCGCAGCTTCGTAGACACATTCACCCATCAACCATTCGCCTACATATAAAACATTAAAAGCCAAAAGTTTTTCCTCTTGATATTTCACTCAATAAAAGCTATGTACGTATGTCTGCTTAGATATTTGTTTTACTTTTTCTTACCTTCTTACCAAACAAATTCGTCCTACTATTTAAATTCTTCTTCTATTTACTTCAATTTAAATTTTGCGCAAGTTTTTATCTATGACAGATAGTCCCTTTTTTTTTTTTTTTCTTTTTTGGATGATTCAGAGATCCATCTTGAAATTCTGAATCGATGTACTTACTGCTATCGAGAAAATGTGCCAAAAAGTTTAAACAACTATGTGAAGAAATTTGAACCTCTCTCTATGGTCTGTCTATAAATGTACATAATCGTAGATAACGAAGAAATGTTCGATTGCGAATGTTCGGCATTTACTTGAATACCTTTGCGGATAAAGACAAATGTGGACTCATATCTCTCGTTTTGTGTCTAAGTTTTCATTATATAGTATATTATGTATTGCATATTACATATTACATATTATGTATGTATTTTTATTTTATTTTTATTTTTATACCGAATCTTTTATGCCCATCACCGTTATCCTAAAAAAGAAAAAAGAAGTAAAAAAAACTAAACTCCCATGCTCTATAAAATGAAGTGGACGCCGCTGATTTAATTTATTTTGAAAATAAAAGTTTTTATCACATTGGCAAGTGGGCGTTATAGGCGTGGCCTTGGAAAAGTTTAAGTCACTCTCAAATTCTTTTGCAAATTTGTAGGCGACATCTTCATTTTCGCTAACGGGAGAATGTTTACTGCACAGTTGCGCAGACAGACGGACATGTTTAGGTGCTTTCCAAATTTGAAAGTAGCTAAGAATTTATATGTTTTATGGGTTTTTGAAGCTTGTTTTTGCGCCTTATAAAGATTTTGAAAAAAAAAAAAAAATTTTTGATTCATAACACTGGGTAGGCGTCGTCAATTTTTTCCATTTTTATACAGTCGCTACAGCATCGCCCATAGAGCGTGCGATCAAATTTTTGTACATTTATTTGCTATAGTTTATGAATAATTAGCAAAAACCCAATTTTTTATTTCTGTTGAAAATCAAAGGTATTCTTACTTTATGTGACTCTGTAGGCGTGTCCTTCGAGCGATTTGAGTCATCTTCAATACCAACCTGCTTGCGAGAGCTTCCTACGTTTCTGCCAAATTTGAAATTAATAGCTACATATTCGCTTCCAGGATAATACTTACAACATGCAACATACGGACGGACATGACTAAATCGATTAAGAATTTGATGCTGATCAAGAATATATATATACGCTATGGGGTCGCCGATGCTGCCTTCTGGACGTTGCACATGTTTTGACAAAATGAATATACCCCTGATACTGCGGTAATAGTTAAAAAATAGGTTTTTTCTTCATTACTAACAAGCTACAGCATGAAAGGATAAAGATGCCCACGCATATTCTGTGGAAAATTCTATAACATCTACACAAAACTTGCCTCAGCCAATATTGTAATGCCTTAAAATTTGATTTTTCTATGAAAGCGTTTGTAACGCTCAGAAGCTTCCGTGAACCCATAACGTATTATATATGTATGTTGAACCAGCGTCAAATTAGGAATCCACATAAGCATGCCTTTCGCATACGTTTCCATCTGCCAATGTGTATAGCATCTGCGGTAAGCATTCCTCCGTTCATAAAAGTGAAGATTTTGCATCAACATTTTGCGGAAACATTGAAAGTTCTTGTACGCAGGCTGTTATTGAAAACGGGCCAAATCGGTCAAGGGACACGCATTTATTGTAACGTGACCTAACAACACCTTCGCTTTTTGAGTAAACCGTAATAGACACACCGATAAGAATTTCTATATATACCGGATATATATAAAATGGAAAACAATCGGCCATTGCCGGACGTGCAACTTTACTTACTTTCTGTTTTTTTTCTCAATCTTTGTTAGTGTAAACGTAGTGGCTATAAAAGCTTTGGCAAAACCGAAAATAAATTTCTTTTTTTTTTTTGTTTCTCGTATAACTTCGTATTTAGAAAAGAGAACGCAAAAAAATTCCCTTTCTAATCGCACAGTTCGACTGACATCTTTGTCTCCTCAGGGGTCAAGGGCTCAAGACAATCATCATTATTCTATATATCAAAATTCTTATGTATGCAGATGATGTTAAATTGTGTTTACTTTTCAATTTCCTAGAAGGTCTGCAGCCACTGCAGGCTGCAGGCTGATATAAATCGCAATAGTCTTAGTCTGGCGTAGAGTAGTTTCCATGTACTTAAACTGGAGTAAATGCAAAACAATTGACTTTCTTCATAAAACGGCCATCGTCACACGTCACCATATTAAAAATATTAACTTGGAAGAAGTCTCTTCATGTCAAGACACTTGCGTCTCCTTTGACCGCAAATATCTCACCTCAATCTACATAAAGAACTTATATAATAGTTAATAAAGCGAAAAGCCTTTTAGGCTTCATTCAGCAATGATCGATCAAAGGAATTCATCATTTCTTATGGAACGAAAAGATTATTCATGAGTCTGAGTCAAACCGGCCCTTGAATATGCTTCAACCCTTTGCTTCTCTAGTTATCCGCAATGCCGCATTAACTCACTTGACTATGTTCAAAAGCATTTCTTGGGATCATATGCGTTCTCTGCGTACTCTGCGAACATAGGTTTAGACTGACTGAGACTGATTCATCTTTGTTAGAAAAAGGCTGATTGGTTTTAGATATAACCTATAAGTGCGATCTGCTGAACGGAACATACAACAATTCATACAACGATCTCGTTTAACAATTTATATAATATATTATATATTAAACATTATATACCATATACTGTATATATATATATATATATATATATATATTATATATATTATATAGCATGCATAATACAGTCAATTGTCAATTGGAGTGAATGATGGGATTTTAATTATAATTTCTTTCCTAAAATTCTGTCATGTCGTAATGTCCTTATCTATCGCTATGATATATATATGACACATAGATATGACACTTTTAATGAACATGCTCAGTTTTTCTGACGATATATTGTCGAAAAGTATAGAACCGCGTAAGCTACTTGATCAGTTTTCTCTGTCAGTTGACGATACACTACACTGTATAATTCTACCATAACATGTCAAAATTCCTTTTGCCAAGACGCACATACGGAGAAATCGAACGAATTTATTTTTAAAATTTATGTCGTTCATTGTATAGCCCCTATGTACCGTTGTCTTGTTGAATCTTTCGAGAACTGCCAGACAGCTATTGAAAGTTGGTGTACAAAGCTTTTTTCACAGTTTCATGCCCTACATCACTTGTGATACAAGGTATATTAATTAGTGCCGCCGTATGTAACACGCAGAAGGAGTTAAGATAGACCCACCTTTTATTATACCGATCGATACAGAATCATAATCTGAATTGATCTAAAACTGTCTGTCCGTCTGTCCATCTAAATTTGCGCACAGGTCGCAATTTGTGAGATATTCTGATGTAAATTGGTACAGTGACGTGTTCTAACCGAAGGAAAAATAGTATTGAAAATGGTTCGGATCGGTTCACTTTTTCGACCATCACTCCCCACATAACGCTCTATTCCGAAAAGTCATTATATGGAAAAAAATGGTAATTTTCAAAATTTCTTGGCAAAAGTGGTTAAATAATAGTATTTCGGCATTCTAAATTGGTATGAAAACCTTGGATCGGCTGGGGCAATTTTTAAATCCCCTCTCATATAATGAAAAACTAAAGTTCGTACGACAAAATAGTATAGTTTTCAATGCTTCATAATGAAAATTATATCATAAGAGTAAAATAATTTAATATAAAAAAATTAACTGCATCTCGACCTAATTTTTGGATCCTAGCCTAATAAGGATTTTCATGCTTTATACAGCAGACAAGTCTATGTGGTGATGGAAATTCCACACCCATAATATTATAGCAATTTTATACGATAATGAATTGTAGAAAATTTAGATCCTGTACGGCTATTTTTGGATCCTGCCTTATGTAAGGATTAAGCTTGTACTACAATAGTTTGCGTTTTAGACCCGCTTCCCCATAAATACGCACATCAAACATATGCAAGAAGTAGATATAATTTTTGTGTTCTATAATAAAAATATAAATATGTGTGTTAGACAATGTGGTGTAGGGTATTAAAAAGTCGACCTCGCCCAGCTATAATGTTCTTACTTTTTTTTTTTTTTTTCTTTTTTTTTGTTGAGCAAAAAGGAAGTCGTATTGCAATATGTTCGACAAATTGCCGAATGCTATCAAACAAAATGACGTATACGTAATTTTATAATTTTATAATTTGCAATAACAATATCTGCTTACGGCAACGCGGTGAATTGCAAAAGAAGAAGCAGAATAATATCTACTTTCAATATCGATTTCAAAATACTTCAAACATCTTTTCACATATTAAAGGTACGGAAAATATATTGATTTTAGCAAATTTTTCACGACTACAACAATGATGTACAAAAGCATTTCTGGATATTACAAGCGAAAGGGTTAAGTTAGTGTGTTCTCATCTTTCGATGGCTGATTTAAAAACTTGGTAATCTATGAATATAATCATTTTAAAAGACCCCATTGAAATACGATACCTAAATTCTACTCTTCCACAAAATCTACTCTTCTCTCTCAGCCTCACTTACAGATGTGTGCACATAATACATGCATTTTTTCATTGAACTTCATCAGAAACATAATGACATGAGCTAGGACATAATGCAATTTATTGCATTCTTCCCTTCGTTCTCGATTTGGATGCAAACATTGTATTACATGTTTGTCCTTTTCAGACAATCTGAAGGACGAGATGCATTACAAAGTTAAATCTTATTTTAATGAAACTCTATAACGTTCAGGCAAACAAAGAAAATTTTCTGTACATAATAGAAAGCAAGCCAAACGAAGTAAGCGACCAAGCGACCAAGCGACTAAACGACCAACCAACCGACCTGTTGATAAAACAATCACTCGGTTAATCTAGATAAAGCAAGAGCCACGTTTCAGGGAAATAAAGCTTTATTAGCTCCATTTTCGAAAAAATTTTGTTATTATTTTTAAATAAAATGTATATCAAATTTCTTTCGTAAATCGTTGAGAGAATTTAAAAAAATGAAAGGAAGCAAAAAAAAAAAATAATATGCATCGCACAGCTGTGTATTTGGGAATGACGTTGCCGTTGAGTGTTGAAATGTCTTACAAAAGTCCTTGAAGCCGAGAATCAAAGTTCAATAGACTTCACTGCATGCTTGCACACACACACATACACATACACACACACACACATACACACACACATACACACACACACACATACATACACACAAGATGTTAAAGAAACACATTCAAATGCACTTTACTGCATTGTGTATGCATTTCAGCAATAGGTTTGCGATGCGTATCGAGTTATTTTCTCAAGGATAAAACAATGTGAAATTGTAATAAAGAGCAATGAAGTACACTTAAAGATAAGGAAAAGAATATGGAATGAACTCTTTACAATAAGTTCATAAAACGTATATATGTACACACATACATATATATATATGTTTTTTTTTTACTTAACATGTTTGGTTCTGTGTGCGTATCATTAAATCTGTAAAATCTTCAAAGAACTTTTGGTTTAATCTGTACCATATCATCGTCTACTACAACGAGCTAGTCCACGTTGTCAATAATTACCTGTGCAGGCTTCAGTTGGATTTTTTGCCAACCAGGAAAATGATACCTTTCTCAATGTGTGACAATATCAAATGTGAATGGAATTAAAAATGAATTCAATATTAATTAAATCTAATTATCACTGCAAGCTCTGTAATGAACGCCCTGCACTCTATATCTAGTCTATCTAATATTTTTCTGAAACGTAACATCCCAAAGCTATTTCTATAAATGTTAAATGTTACGAATGATTGTCATCTACCGGTCTCGTCACTTATACCATAATGTGACTCGATATCCAATCCAATCATGCGAGTATACGTTACTCGTTACTCGCACTAGCGAGTATAGTATCCATACTTTTATTTTTCGTTCTTCTTGTCTGACTTCAACGAACACTGCATTCTGTTGATAATTAGTGTGTGTAAGCATACTATTAGATAATTTATTCATATGTCGCCTTTGATCAGCAGATACGATCCGAGTCAGTAAAATCTTTGCCATTCGATAACTTACGGCTTAAAGTCAAACAATGTGCTTGTTTTGGTTTTATTTTTTCTTTTTTTTTTTTTTTTTTTGTGTCTTGTTTAACTCTTTTTGAAGTAAAGTTTCTTCAGTGAACTTGTGTACATACGTCTGGGTATCGATTGCCGCTGCCATCAATACAACACACGTTCGGCCATATAATGATTCCTGTTAGGTAACGTTTTTCTTTCATCTCCTTTTTTGTTTGCTACTTTTTTGTTGTGATGTTACCGACTGGGCCATACGGCTGCCATTGTACTGATGTCTGGATATATTGTCTGCGCGCTGCGTTTGAGTGACTGAACTGAACTGAACTAAACTGAGAGATTTTATATACGTGTGTGTGTATGTGTGTGTGTGTGTGTGTGTGTGTGTGTGTGTGTTAAGCATACTCGTCGAAAAGTACTGATATTTGGTTTAACACTGTCTAGCCAGAGTCTAGACAAGTGCATACCACGAAAAATACAACACGAAAGCAACAACAAATAATGTCGAGAGCTTACAAGTGTGTACGTATATATATTTATATATATATATATACATAAGTCAACCCACACGTAAATTTTTATGGAGTATTTTTCGGTTATATTTCTGTTGTTTCTGTTTTTATCCGTGCGTGCTTGTATGTATGCTTGTGATTTCTTTGTTTTGTGTGCAGCAATAGCATAAATTTTTGCAGCATAAAATCCTTGCAGGCGTTATACTTATATACATAATATGTTCAGTTCAGAAAGTTCTATTTAGTTCTTGCTTTGTCCAACATTATTGGGCTGTCAAGTTGTATATCGAAAGAATAACTAGAGGGTGGCATAAATAGGAAATACGGTTGCTTTATGTATATTATAAGGTGTGTAAGAGTCAAAAGTTATAATAAATTCGCAGATGCTTTACCCGAATTCGTATATATAAAATTTTCTCAAAAGACTCTTTGTGTGCTCCCTATGCTTTGCACATTATTATTATTATCCTTTTGCTCTAAGCACCGAAGGCGAATAAATAAAGTTTTCTTCATTACTATGTAATATCATTAAAATAAATTTGAAACAATTTTAAATTCCATAAGCAATAATTCGATTTTTGGGGATAATAATCAACTTATTCAAAGACTATGTAATAACATCTCAATTTGGTTAATGAAAGAGTGAAAAATTCACTAAAAACCCTGAATTAATTACACGTGAACTTTTTCGGTTTTCGACTCGCCTAAATCAATCTTTTTTTTTTTTTTTCAGTTAACCATAAATTCATAATAAAACATCAAAAAAAAAGGTACAAATGACAATTTCCTTCCCTCCTTCCGGTTATAATCTGATATTCTATAGATACTATCGCCAATCGAGTCTCAGTCAAACATGCTTTCTCCTAATCTCGTAATTATAAGCTAACTATATAACTGGACTCAATTGATTTTTAAGTTTTGCAACTAAGCCTGCGTCCAGATAACTTAAATTTTACGAAAACCAAATCTAATTAAATGCTGACAATGCTGACAATGCTGCTTACAACTATTATAGTAATGCTGGTGATTCCTCTTAATAAATTATACAAACTCGCGTTGACTTGAAGCAATTTGTAATTATGGAACTTGTGTTGCCTTCGGCTGTGTTTATTTTTATATCCATCTCCGAAGGATGGCTGGTATATTCATTTTATGAAAACGTTTGCAGCGCCCAAAAGGATGCCTCATAAATACAACAAAGTATATAAATTCTTGATCAGCATCAAATCCTAAATCGATCTAAGCATGCCCGTCTGTTCGTCTGTCTATTGTAAACATTTTCTTGAACGCTAAAATGAAGCTATTGACTTCAAATTTGGCAAAAACATTGGAAGTTCTTGCAAGCAGATTGGTATTGAAAATGGGCTAAATCGATCGAAGGATACACCTATAGCATTACGTAAACTGAGAACACCTCTGTTTTTCAAAGGGAATGAAAAATAGGTTTTTTTCTTATTACTCATAAACAAATAGCAAATAAATGTACAAACATTTGATCGCATATTTTATAGGCGATACTGTAGCATTTGTGCATAAATATGGAAAAAATTGACCACGCCTACCCAAAATTATAATGTGTCAAAATTAAATTATTTTTTCAATATCTTTATAAAGCGCAGAAACCGCATTTACCGAAAACGTTATCAAATTATTCTTAAACTTATGAAAACGTTAAAGCAAATTTTGAATACTAAACATTTGTTTTTCTGAATTTGAGAAATTTTAATAGACCGATTGGGGTCGCTTCCAAAACGTAGTCCAGCAGTACCGAAATTGCTGGCGACTTTTCACTATGAAAGAAAATAATTTTTTTTTTTTTATTACTTAAGGAATAAATTGTTGTCCCACAAATCGTTATACGGCGATTGGCTTGAGTCGTAAGCTGGCATTGGACCTACCAGAGCGCAAGATTTTCAAAACGAAATTTCACAAACCACACAATTTTGGCAAACGCGTTCTGCTACAGCATCAATTCTAATACACAGTCCGCATTGTCCACATAAGTGCCCCTGTATCTCTTTCACCTGTTTTGAGATAAAAAATTAAAATAAGTCTTATATGCCCGCTTGCCCTATATAACCATCTATATACCTTTACTCCTAATGGGCTGCCTAGTTACCTGCAGATAGCTTTATGTTAACCATCCTGTAATACGCTTAAGTACTTTCGTCTAATTTTACAGTAAGAACTGCCGTGACACGTGGTTAAGCTCGTAACGTCTGTAACAACCAAATAACCTGAAAATACGTTTATTTATTTATTTAATGCATTGTATTGCCTTTATTTATTCATTGTCTATATATTTTGTAAATAAATATACAAAGCATAGATTTTAAAGCCTGCCAGATAACTTAGATGATATGCTCGCCGGTATTGAAAACTCTACCGCACTTAAAATTTGAACGCCTTTCATGCATATATATATATATATATATATATATATATATATATATATATATGTATACATATGAAGTTTTCTACTTCAAGTCCTTTGAACCTGGAATGTGGAACGTTAGAACGGACAGACAGATCGATATAGGTGACAATTTTATATAATGATCGAAAAGTTATTCCATTTATTTCTGTTATCTCTCGTCCGTACTTTTGCGTCAAGTCTAGCGCATTAGTCACTAGTGATATCTAGGTAGGTCACCATATTTTTTGCAGTATCTCAATCTCCTCGTGCGCACTTATAGCTAATGAAAGATGCATACACACAGACGATCACACCTTATAAGGCGTAAAACGATTCTGTACTAGGTACAAAGCGAAATCGACACCCACCGAATTGATATTTTCTCACTAAATTACCTAAATACGTTTCGCGTTCCCGATACTAATTATGACATTAATGATCCCTTCTCTTGGTTCTTGTCTCTCTCTATCATCTTTTTTTGTTTATTTCTATTCTTAAGAGATTTTATAATTTTTGTGCAAAATTCACTTTTATTCTATTTATTTTCTATTGTACGTCTACTCACCGTCAAAGTATAGGTTCATATCAATTTCATCGTTTCGTTTGCATAGATTGATTATAAGAAATGGAAAAGTGAGCATGATTGACTTATTGAATTGGCGACGTATTTTCATTGACTTCTTCAAAAATTCGAATCTTTTCAATATTTCAAAATGTACTCTTAAAATGAGTCCAAGCGCGAACAATTTATATAATCAGTACAAAAAAAAAAAAAAAAAAAAAAAAATCAATAAAAAAATTCAAATTAATGGAAATAAAGTTTTGTTCCGAAAATCGCAAATTTGGATTTCGACTTCATGAATGATGAAACGATGAACAAAAGTCCAAATCGAAAATGTTACCTAACTATGATCGTAAGCACTTTTTCACAAATTGGCGCTGATGGCCTACGAAATGATTTCAAGTGAACCGCATTTTAGAAAACAAACAAACGAACACACACACACACACACACACACACACCCAGGGACAAAAAATGGGACGGTAATCACGTAACTGAAAGTTGGCTTTCGTTGACTTTGTTCAATTTTTGATATGTGATTACCCCCCTGATTTGGATGATGGGTGTCCAAGAATCACCTAAAAGGGCGTATAACCTTCTTTCTTACTTGGCTTCCTTTTTCATTTTATACTCAAATCAGTAACAATGGATATACTGATGAATGTTGGTGGCGGTTTCATATATATATATATGTATGTATGTATGCATGAGTGTATATATGTATGTACTTATGCCTGTCTGTGTGTGTGTGTGTGTGTGAACGCAAAACGGAAACAGACAATTGCAAGCTTAAGCAGCTAACAACAGACAGCATATTTTTCAATGTCCCCGTCCAGACAGACCGGGTGATTTGTTATGTTATGTTATGTTAAAAATTTTCATATTGTTTTGCACTTTACTTTTTAGTTTCGCTGCTTACTTAAATGTCTAGCATATTAATAACAATTTTTTTTCAAATACTGTTTAGTGTAAAAATTGAGAAAAAAAAAAAAAAAACAAGAACAACAAAAGCAAAAGACGAAAAAAAACGAATGCAAATTTTAACTTAAAAACTTTTTCATTTATTCGAAATATTTAAATTCACATGCAATTCTTTATTTATTATTACTGTTCTTATTTTTGTTATTGTTGTTATTGGTGTCGGCATTCAATTAAACGAAAAAAAAAACGAAAACGAAAACGAAAACGAAAACAACAACAATAAATGAATTCTATATTTAACACGTTCAGAAAAATACATTAATTGTCGGCAAACATTTTCAAATTGAATTTAGCTTTCATTTCATACGTAGTTGTAACTATATACGAAAGCGTGCATGTGCATGTAAGGTCGAAAATACTAAACGTTTAAAAAATTTGTTGCTATTTTTTTTCTCTTTTTTTTTTTTTTTTTTTTTTTTTTTTTTTTTTTTTTTTTTTTTTGCTTTTTTTGGTTTTTTTTTTTTTTTTTATTTTTTTATTTATTTATTTTTTTATTTTTTTTTTTTTTGGTATTTTTATTTATTTTTTTATTTTTTTTTTTTTTGG